>JAKOGI010002048.1:0-148337 GCA_029747015.1 Carnegiea gigantea | reverse complement strand
TATATATATATATATATATATATATTGATATTTCATTTAGTTGCTTTTTGACTCTACAATTTTTTGCGTAATGACCGGGTTTGCCACATTTATAATAAGTATTTGTATTATTGATTTTCTTTTTTGTTGTAGTCTTTTTGGGACTTGATTTTTTGTAATTTGGATTTCGTGCATTATATTGTTTCTTCTTACTAATTTGAGTTTTTCTTCGTTTTTTTACATGTGGAGCTTCTAACTTTGGAAGGCAAAATACTTCACAAAAAGAACCTAGTTCTTTTTGTTTAGTGGCTTTATCTGTTGAATATCTCGCTTGTAATCTTAATTCATTACATAATGAAATTCCTTCTTTTTTATTAAAACTTAATAATTGACCAAACATAATTTGTTCGAATGGAATTGGACCCTTGCCGATGACTTCACTTAATTTAGTGAATATTCTTTGAGAAACTAAAGACGACAATCCTGAAACAAATTTTTTCTTCCAATGAGGTTGTCGACAGTCTTCTCCTTTTAATAGGTATGTTAAAATTGTATATTTGTACGAATTGTAATCTTCAAGAGTTGGATATCTTAAATTTGTTAAACGAATATCTATTGCAGCATTAATATATTTAGGACTTCCAAGAAAATTAATAACAATTGTATAGATTATTGTTTCTATATTGTCAGGTTGTCCTTGAGAATTTGTATGAGTTCTGGTTTTATTACGTTCATCCTCTTGAATATAATTCTCCCATCAATTTTTGAGTATACCAGTGAATCCAGAGGTTAATAAATCAAAAGCTTGTAAATCTGTTGCATGTTTAGACAAATAAGCTGTATAAGCAATCAACATTCTTTGGAGTATTATAAATATTTCGTGGTCACTATGACCATCAATATTCCATTCATATATTGAATCACCAGTAAAATTTTAAGTGATTATTATTCTAGCACTTTCAAGATGAAGATTTGGAGGAGTTTGTTTGGAATAATACGAAAGTTTCTTTCTATATATTTTATTAATATTTTGGAATTCATCATCTGATTGAGATAAATCTTTTTCTAAAATATCAACTGTATTGTTCGTTGAAGTTTCTGCTTCTTTTAATTTCTCATCTATTTTTAAAATTAAAGGAGTACTAGTATCTGGTAGTTCTAATTTATTTGAGCGTCTTATTTTAAATAGGGGTTTTGCAATATCATTTAAGAAGTTTGGCCTTTTCTTTTTAGTATCGTTAATATCTAAATTTTCTAATTTTTTAGTTACTGAATCAATTTTCTGTTTTTTAACAATTGCTTCAATTTGAGTGGAGACCATATTGACTCATTGAGACACCGTATGTGATACTTGGTTTGTATAATTATTTTGATAATATACCTATTTAATATCGCTCAAAAGTACTTGACTATTTTTTGGATCATTTCTACCTATTTTGAATGGAATTGCGGGAATATTACCTTCAGGGGTAGTTAATATAATTTCTTCTAATGGAGGAGTAAAAGAGGTAATTATTTGACCATTTTTGAGTGTCCATTGTTTAGCAAAATTAATATTAGTATTTATTTCTTTGACATTAAATGGGTATGAAAGATTATGATCAGAGGCAAATATAGCCCACCAATTAAAAAAAGGGACATTTACTTTATGTCTTTCCATAAATGAATACTATTCTTGTCTAATAAATAATTGTGTATTTAAATCAAAGTATGAAAGGAGCCATTCTCTTTTGGCTTTATTCTCTATTAAATTGAAATTTCATCGTAAATAATCTTTATTGATTTCAAAGGGCCTTGAAATGACATTAATTGAAGAAAACGATGGGGTTTGCATAGTTGAGTAAGTTAGTGAACCTATGGAAGAAGTAGCTTCATCTATTAGCGTAGCTATTGGAGCTTTATAATAAATTTTTTTGAGTATTTTCTACTTGATTATCCTTCAAATAATCATAATTAGATGACCTAGAGGGCATTGAATATGAAGTTCGAGAGAGTTACCTATTTTCTGAAAATCTTGAAGACGAACTTTTTCTCTGCATGAATTAAATCCTATTAGTATTTTACCATCAGGCTCTTCTATTATTTGTCGAATATTCTTTTGAGCAATATTTCTTTGTAGGATAGTATTTTGAATAATAAATTCTTAAGGAATAGTAATTTCATTCCATTTTAATAACTTAGGAATAAAAGTAGTAATATTATCTGATTCAACTTTTAATAATATAGTTTCATCTAAAGTAAGTTTTAATATACATTTTGAATTAAGTTGGGATGATAGTAATTTGAAATATACTCTGTAAGTAATAGCAAAATTTTGAAATATACTCTGTAAGTAATAGCAAAATTTCTTGAAAGTTAGCAAAATTGAACTTTTAAATCATTTTGAATATTAAGAAGATGGATATCTAACACTAAAGTATCCATAATCCAAGGGTCATTTAAATCTACTAAATAATTTGGGCAACAATTAAAATATATAGGACCATTGTAAATATTAGTTTGAATAATGGCTAATAATGAATCTTTGTAACGTATTAATCTATTGTCTCTTAGGGCCGTGAATATCGGACAATCTAATCCTAATCTTGTTAAAGGTTTGAGTGCAACTTGTATCATACAAAAATGAATGCATCGATATTTCTCTTTATATTTTTTAATAGCAACTTTTGAAAGTAATTTAATAGTTTGAAATTCTTCGTCTAAACTAAATGTTTCTTCGTGATCCTTTATTGATAAAGCAGCATTGAAATCAAACTTACCTATTTGATAAGTTGTTTCTACTTTTTGTTTAGAAATTTTCCAATTAGAAAAATCAATTTGACAACTAACTTCTTTACTGTTAACCATATTAGAGTTCTTACTACTACCTAAACTAAGATGATCTCTAAATCAAGAGGCCATCTAAGTTACATTTGGATGCTTAGCTAGGAGTCGTGCACATTTTACCGGGACCACTGGGACCACCCCACCAGGAATACCTAATACACGGCTGACTAACAGACTTACCGGGGCTAACCAACAGTTGGCAAACGCTAGCAACAGCGAGACACTAACTAAATAGACAAACTTGACTCTGATACCAATCGGGCTAGGATCAACCTATGTAGGTAGGAGTGAAGGCCTAGATGCGGGATTAATGCAGCAGGGGAGCGAAGTAGCAAATTGATGTTATGCAAAGTACAATTTTGAAATGATGATCAAAACAAAATTTGAAATAATGGAATTGAAATGAACAAAAAGATGAATAAAAACTTACTTTTATTTAAATTAATAAAACTTGATACAAAGATTTGAATTGAAGCACTAGGTAATGGAGTACAAGGGAGATGGAGAAGACTATTTAAGAGGAGAGTGGATTGTAGGAGTGAGGTTGTAAATTGACTGTGTAAAGCTTATAACATTCAAAGGTGTTCAAAGAAGTGCCCAATACAATGTTATGGAGTACCTATTTATAGAATACAATATGAAATTAATTATTTACACGTGAATGGTAAAGATTGAATAATAAAATGGAATCTCGTGTTGATAACTTTTACCGACAATCTTGAATTATTGATGCTTCTTGTTGAACTTGGATTGGGACCACGTCAAAGGTGAAACAGTATTGAGTAATAATGGACTTTGGACTGTTCTTGAGTTATTGTTCTAATGAGCTGCCTTGATAGTGACATTGCACAAATCTTGATGATGAGTCATAGTCTTGCATAATTCTTTGTCCTGATAAGTCATTGCCTTTGATGTTGATACGATGATATCTTGATGAGTCGTAATGAATATGACGTCTTGATGAGTCATAATGTCATAATGAATCATAATAATATTTTGGATGTATTTGGATTGATTGATTGCTGGATATCGCTCCCGGGGGTTGAGATGAAGTGGTGGTTGAAATGATTGAAACCTGTAAAGCATGTTAGTAATAAAACCTTTTTTTTTTGAATAAACATTAGGAGTAGAAAATCCACTCAATAGTCATAGGGATCTTGAGCACAGGGACCACCCTATGGGTCATAAGTTAAATGAACTGAGGATAAGGATGAATCTGAGGAACTAGCTTTGGATATTAATAACAATTGTTTTTATTTTATGAGTAATTTAATCTATTTTCTAAGTAGCTGGGTTTATCAAGCTCATTGGATGAGGTAGCTTTGCCTTTATTTCTGGAGTTGATGATGTAATCCTTGCAAAAATTCTCTTGTTAAAAAATCTGGTGAAGAATTATCTTTGTCTTGAATAAATTTAATGTCAAATCAAACGCAGATAAAATAGCCTGCCAACAAGCAAATATTTGTTTAGAAATAATGTTTTGAACATTTTTTAGAAGAATTTCTGTTGCAGATGCAATCTATGCGAAGAAGAAATTTTTCATTAAATAAATCATCTTGAAATTTTGAAACACATAAAACGATTAACAAAATTTCTTTTTTAATTATTGAATAATTTTTTTGGGCTTTGTTCCAAATGCCGGAATGATATCGGACTATTTGTTCGATAGAATCAGAGGTGAGTATTTTTTGTTTAAGTATACCGACGTAACCTATTTCTAATGCATCAGTTTGAACTATCATAAATGCATTTGGGTGCGGTATTCTGAGACATGGTAAGGCTTTGACCCTTTGTTTGAGTATTCAGACAATATTGGTATGTTCTTCAGACCAAGGAGGAGAATTTTTTCATAATCGTTTATATAGAGGTTCACAGAATTTTCTTAGACTTGGAAAAAAATCAGACACATAATTAAGACAAAGTAAAATTCGTTGTAATTGAGTTTTATCTTTAATTTCGTCGGAAAATTTATCCGCAAATTTAATTGTTCTAGCAATTGGGCGTATAGTGCCTTGGTAGATATCATATCCTAAAAACCTAATTTTGGTTTGGAATAATTTTATTTTAGGCATAGATACAACTAATCCGTTTTTCTTGATAACATGCAAAAAGGTATGAAGATGTTTAAAGTGTTGATCAGTATTATTTGAATAGACAAGGACATCATCTTTATAAACTATTGTGAAATGACAGTAAGGATTGAAAATATCATTCATAATGTTTTGAAACTCTAAAGATGTATTCTTTAATCCAAAGAGCATAACATTCTACTCATAATGTCCGAATGGAACTGTAAATGTTGTCTCATACCGATCTTTCTCTGTAATTTGAATTTGCCAAAAACCACTTTTCATATCGAATTTTAAGAATATTTTTGCATCATATAAGCGATTGAGTAGCTCACGTTTATTAGGAATTGGATATCTGATCCATTGTAATACTTTGTTTAATGGTTTATAATTAATAACTAAACGAGGGACGCATCGCTCTTTTTTTGCTTGATTATTAACATATAAATTCTCAAGAACAACCTGACAATATAGAAATATTTATTCATACAATCGTTACTAATTTTCTTGGATGTCCTAAATATATTAATGCTGCAACAGATATTCTTTTAGCAAATTTAGGATATCCAACTCTCGAAGATTACGTTTGGTATAAAGATACATTTTTAACATACCTCTTAAAAAGAGAAGACTGTCGTCAGTCTTATTGAAAAGAAGAATTTGTTTCAGGATTACCATCTTTATTTTCTCAAAGAATATTTAATAAATTAAGTGAAGTCATCGATAAAGGTCCAATTCCATTCGAACAAATTACGTTTGGTCAATTATTAAGTTTTATTTAAAAAAAAAGAAGGAATTTCATCATGCAATGAATTAAGATTACAAGCGAGATATTCAACAATAAAGCCGCTAAACGAAAAGAATTAAGTTCGTTTTGTGAAGCATTTTGCCTTCCAAAGTTAGAAGCTCCATCTGTAAAAAAACAAAGAAAAACTCAAATTGAAATTAATTAATCTTGAATATCTGGATGTTTTGCACATATTTCATTTAGTTTCTTTTTAACTTTATAATTTTTTGCATAATGACTTGGTTTGCCACATTTGTAACAAGTATTTGTATTATTGATTTTCTTTCTTGTAGTAGTCTTTTTAGGACTTAATTTTTTATAATTTGGATTTCATATATTATATTGTTTCTTCTTACTAATTTGAGTTTTTTTTCATTTTTTTACAGATGGAGGTTCTAACTTTGGAAGGCAAAATGCGTCACAAAAAGAACCTAATTCTTTTCATTTAGCGGCTTTATCTATTAAATATCTAGCTTGTAATCTTAATTCATTGCATAATGAAATTCCTTCTTTTTAAATAAAACTTAATAATTGATCAAACGTAATTTGTTCGAATAGAATTGGACCTTTACCAATGACTTCACTTAATTTATTAAATATTCTTTGAAAAAATAAAGATGGTAATCCTGAAACAAATTTTTCCTTCCAATAAGGTTGTCGACAGTCTTCTCTTTTTAGTTGGTATATTAAAAATGTATCTTTATACAAATTATAGTTTTCGAGAGTTGGACATCTTAAATTTATTAAAAGAATATCTGTTGCATCATCAATATCTTTATGACATCCAAAAAAATTAGTAACAATTGTGTAAATTAATGTTTCTATATTGCCAGGTTGTCCTTGAGAATTTGTGTGAGTTATGATTTTATTACGTTCATTCTCTTGAATGTAATTCTCGTACCAATTTTTGAGAATACCAATGAATCCAGAGGTTAATAAATCAAAAGCTTGTAAATCTGTTACACGTTTAGTTGAATAAGCTGTATAAGCAATCAACATTCTTTGGAGTGTTGCAAATATTTCGTGATCACTACGACCATCAATATTCCATTCATATATTGAATCACCAGCAAAATTTTCAGTAATTATCGTTCTAGCACTTTTAAGATGAAGATTTAGAGGAATTTGCTTGGAATAATGTGGAAGTTCTTTTTTATATATTTTATTAATATTTTGGAAATCATCATCTGATTGAGATAAATCTTTTTCTAAAATATTAATAGTATTGTTAGTTGAAGTTTCTACTTCTTTTAATTGCTCATCTATTTTTAAAATTAAAGGAGTACTAGTATCTGGTAGTTCTAATTTATTTGAGCGTCTTATTTTAAATAGAGGTTTTGCAATATCATCTAAGAAGTTTGGTTTATTCTTTTTAGTATCGTTAATATCTAAATTTTCTAATTTTTTAGATAATGAATCATTTTTCAGTTTTCTGACAATTGCTTCAATTTGAGTGGGGACCATATTGACTTGCTGAAACACCATATATAATCCTTGGTTTGTATAATTATTTCGATAATATACCTTTTTAATATCACTAAAAAGTACTTAACTATTTTCTGGATCATTTCTACCTATTTTGAATGAAACTGTGGGAATATTACCTTCAGAGGCAGTTAATATAATTTCTTCTAATGGAGGAGTAAAAGTGGTAATTATTTGACCATTTTTGAATGTCCATTTTTTAGCAAAATTAATATTAGTATTTATTTCTTTGACATGGAATGGGTCTGGAAGATTATGATTAGAGGCAAATATAGCCCACCAATTAAAGAAAGAGATATTTACTTTATGTCTTTCCATAAATGAATACCACTATTACATAATAAATGATTGTGCATTTAAATCAAAGTGTGAAAGGAACCATTCTCTTTTGACTTTATTCTCTATTAAATTGAAATTTTGTCGTAAATAATCTATATTGATTTCAAAGGGCCTTGAAATGACATTAATTGAAGGCAATGATGGGGGTGCATAGTTGAGTAAGTTGGTGAACCTATGGAAGAATTAGCTTCATCTAGTGGCTCAGCTATTGGAGCTTTATAATAAATTTTTTGAGTATCTTCTACTTGATTATCTTTCAAATAATCATAATTAGATGACCTAGAAGGCATTAAATATGAAGTTCGAGAGAGTTCCATACTTTCTGAAAATCTTGAAGACGAACCTTCTTCTCTGTTTGAGTTAAATCTTATTAGTATTCTACCATCAGACACTTCTATTATTTGTTAAATATTCTTTTGAGCAATATTTCTTTATGGTCTAGTGTTTTGCATCAAGTATTGAGTCCTAAAGAATACGCTATAAGTGTGTTAATATCATAACTACTAATAATAGTGGAAAAGAATTTTTATTGGATTTAATTGATCAAATCCAAGATACAGAATTAAGAAAAGAGTATTTACAAAAACTCAAATATATTTTAATAAAAGCAGACTCTTTAGAACCTCCTCATAAGGTAAGTATCAATATAATATTTGAAACACGTGAGATTCCAAATATTTTAAAAGTAGTTAACATTCAAGACTTAAAAATCAAAATTAATATTTTAAAAGAACAAATTAAAAATTTACAAAAAGATTTATGTTCATTACATACAAAAGATCTTGAATTAGAAACAAGATTAGTTGAATTAGAAACAAGATTAGCATCAGTAGAAAACAAACCTTCTTCTTCAAACATTCAATCAGCAGATATCTCTACTTATCAACAATTTGTTTAAACTATTAATAAAATAAATTTTCAAAAATGGTATGTTTCTATTACTCTTAAAATTAAAGATAGCTTTGAATTAAATACTATTGCACTACTAGATAGTGGTGTGGATCAAAATTGTATAAGAGAAGGATTAATTCCCTCTATATATTATGAAAAAACAAAAGAACGACTTCATAGTGCTAATGGCATGGCGTTACAAATTAAGTATAAATTATCAAATGCTTACATATGCAATCAAGGATATTGTTTTAAAAACTCATTTATTTTAGTACGAGATATAGGTCAAGAAGTTATTCTTGGAACTCCTTTAATCACACAAATTTATCCATTTAAAGTATGTTGTGATTTTCCGCAAGCGTACGGTTTATCGCTGTAATACTAACGGGTATCGTCCTCATGGATGGTTGTGAAATTGAGTTACTACTCAACTAAATTAAACTTGCTAGACAGCCGCTTAATTTATAATCTTATAATGTAAATTAACAGGTGATACCATGTGAAATTAGCATTAGAGCAACAACAAGTAAGAAAAGAGCTCAAATGATAAAGTGTACGGCAACCAACACTTCCTGGGATCCAATCACAATTGAGTTGCAGACTACGCAAGCCTTGAGAACAGAGTAACTAAATTGAAGAACTACAAGAACAGAGCAAACCACAAGAGCCAGGAAATCAATCTGTAATTTTCAACTCAAGTAACATAACCCGGAATCTAATTACAATAATCTGAGGCTTTAAGAACAAAATTTGAACATTTGAAAAAAAAATGGAATGAAACGTAAAAGTCTAGAATCACAAAAACTACTCTCTACTCTCTACTGCACGAATATGAAAACAAGAGAAAATGAAAGCTCAAATTTGAGTGAGTACTTCACCCTTATCTGCTACTCTACGCTCCTCCTCCTTCTTGCTCTGCTCTTCGAATCCCCCTTTGAAAGCTCCCAAAAACGCCCCCTTCATTGCCATCAAATTATTGCTTGTAACCGACGGATTAGTGATGGTGATGATGACGGATAATGAAGGAGGAGAAAGAGATGCGAAACGGATAATTGAATGAGGACAGAGAGGACAGTGAAACGCCATGGCCGTGCTCTGTTCTTGTTCTCTATTTTTTTTCGGTTCTGCTGGGCTAAAAATGGAAGAAGAAGATGAAGAGAAGGAAGAGAGAGATTGAGGACGGTTATGGTGGGGAAGATGAAAAGCTGCTCTGTGTTTTTCCTGGGTTCTCTGTGTCGAGCATTGATGAAGAAGAAGAAGAGATTAGAAGGGGAGGGGAAAGGACTCACGTGGGAGGCATGCTAGGGATTAAATGAAAAGGAAGGCAAGCTGGGCTGAGGAAGGAGGGGAAAGGCAGAATGAAGAACCCGGCTGGGCCGGCCCACGTGAAGAAGAAAGAGGGAGAGAAAATAAGCCTCGGAGAAGGAAGGCAAGCTGAAGTCGGATTGGGCCTGGGCTACTGGTGCAAGAGAAAAGACTGACTGGAGAAAGACAGAGATGAGGGAGAGAGCGATTGGGCCTGCTGTGACCGGGCCGTGTTGCTTTATTAGGGTCATTTGCTGTTCTTTCCATCCTCTTTTCCTGATCCAATTCCTACAAAATAAACAAATACATATTAAAATCCTAATTTAATACTTTATTTCGAGCAAATATTAGATAATAAAAGGGTATAAAATATCATAATTTTAGGTTGAATAAATACCCCCACCTCGAGTAAAATAAACCTAAACTACCTTAGAAAAGAAAAGAAACCCTAACTCACTTTCGTAGGAATCACGGTTGTACTTAGCATGTGCAACAAGCCTTTTAAACTCCTAGGTTACCCCTAGTAGACGAGTAAGAACTCGTGAGGGTGTACAGAAGATATACCCACAAAATCTATAAAAGAAAACATAAATAGAAACTTGAAAATCTTTTTGGGTTTTGTTTTTCAAAAATTAAGATGTACAAAATTAGAGAAAGATATATACACATTCTAATCAACTAAATCACCCATGTGGCAAAGATATTGGCCCACACATAAACAAATTGTCCACATCAAGACTCTCTACCCCATGGGTGATATCAAAGCACTAATTTTTCACCCAACTACACACCAAGATTTTGAATCCATCCCAGTGCTCATATGCAAGTGCATTATCATCTTAGGGTTTAGGTTTACCAAAATCAAAATCAATCTCACTTGACTGACACAAACTACGTTATTGACTTATTAACATAGGAAGAAAGCTTTCTCAGTAGTAGTATTGCCTCAAAGGGTAACACCCAGTAGCACGTGCCTCAAAGGATAATGCCCAGTAGCGCATGCCTCAAAGGGATACTTGTCATTCTAAATTTTATTTCCTTTCCTTTTTCTTTTCATTTTCTTTTTCATTTTTTTTCCTTTTCAGTTTTTTTCTTTTTTGGGGAACGCAAATAAAAACTAAAGTAATCGCGCCAAAGACAAGTGGGGGAGCCAATAATGGAAAACTAAGACCCTAAGGTAATGATGGTGATATAAATAGGGATTGAATTACACATTAATAATGAACAATTGGGGCTAGAATTAGGGCTTAGAATGACACACCGAGGACAAAAACCTATCATGCACATCACACTTACATATAGGCTAATAGTCAAAGCACAAGGAATTTAAGCTGATCAGAATAGTACTAAGCTTCCCCAAAAACAAAGCAAAATCTTTTTAGATTTTTCAAAATTTTTCAAATTTTTTTTCAATTTTTTCAAAATTTTTCAAAGTTTTTCCACCCCAACACCTAAATCTCACAATGTCCTCATTAGGAGTGAAAAGAAACAGACAAAAGAGAAAAAAAAATGAAAAAGAAAAACGAATATACACAAAGAAGACTAAGATTCAAAAAGAAAGAAAAAGAACATGACTCTAAAACTCAAAAATAAAACAAAAATAAAAGACAACCACAAATATATACAAAAGAAAACAAAATAAAAAAGAGGAGATAAAGATGAACGATTATACCAGGTCATATGCTTAATTACACCTAAGCTATGCCTCTAGAAATTTACGCAAATAGAGGCCTATGGAGCATCAGCCACTCCATATCAAATGGAACATCGCTACTTAAATCAAAACTCGTTAAAGCACGAAGCAACTGGTCAAACACAGAAGACCAACTCTCAATAAGATCAACGCAGAAGAAATAAGAAAGTTGGTGCCAAGTAAACTACATCCACCTTATCAATGCAGCACAGGTAATGGCCCATTTCAATTTGTCAAACTGTTGGGCCCAATCAGAAAATAGATAGACGTACTTAAAAGTAGCCAGCAAGTGGGTCATCGGCCTAGAAACTATATCATCATGAATGAGCGGTTTAGGCAAAATAAGGGGTCCTAAGTCCACATATCTCCCAATTTCAAAAGGCGTAAGAGTCTGTTCGAAATTAAGATTCATAATGACAAGAGAATGACTCATACTCAGCACACAGATCCACATCTAAACCTACATTGACATCAAACCCACATGAAAAAGATTCATATTCTATAGAAAGAATATTATCATCGAATTTCAATTTAGTGGGTGTAGCTTCCTCCTCACATGACCCCTGTGAAACAGTATCATCTGACTTATCTAACTCATGGCACTCAAAGTCAGTTGTGATACTCAAATCCAACTCACTAGCAGTGTCAAATTGTTCACTCACCTCAAACTCACATGAATCATGCAAAGTGGTGTCTGGGACGGCAGAAACAAGGATATCATCAATGATGTCATTAGGTGAGCTAATGTGGGGTGCAAGGTCAGATGATAGAGAATTAGGGAAGTCCTCCTCTTGCTCTACGCTAGGCAAAGGTATGTCATTATGTAAGTTAGGCCTGGAAAGATAAGAATGCTCAAAATCATCGTAGAGACTAACTTCAGGTTTAGGTGATCCTAAATTAGAGTCAGGCTCTCGTAAATTAGTATCCTCCCTACTAAAACATCGAGAATATTCAGCAATTCTCAATTTCATAGTTTCTAACATTTTATCAGTCATTTCATTGATCTTCTTTTCAACACTTGCACATTGAGCATTAACATAAGCACAATATGGACAGTTACAAGTATCATGATCAGAACAGTTACAATATTCACACAAAACAGGGGACACGCAAGAATAAGAGGGGTCATGTGAATTCATAAAGCAATCATGAGGGTAAGGATTAGTATGAAAAACAGACTCACCATGAGTTGAGTATCCAAAATTCTTTTTAGCTTGTTCAAACTCGTAAGTATCCGAAGCTAATTTTTCAAAGAAATCCCAAATTTCAACTTGAGTTTTAGATAACAATCTTAGTACACCTCTAGGATAAATAGACTCAATATAACCCTAAGATTCAGAATTTAGACCCATAGCAATGACCTCACAAATTTTCCATTTTTGAAAATTTTGATTTAATTGAGCACGATAATCATTAAGTCACGCAAGATAACTCCAAAATGGTTTATGCTCATATTGTGGGAAATTAAAAACTGGCATTATTGAATATAGTGTTTTTTCAATTTTAAGAATTTTTCAATTTTTTTGGATTTTCAAGTTTTTAATTTTTTTTAGTTTTCTTTTTAGGAAAGAAAATGCATCTAGGATACTATTTACAAACTAATGAATAAAACAAAAACAAAAGACTCAAACAATTAAGTGAACAAAACAAAATAAACTAACAAAAATAAAACTATGCTACCAAAATAAAAGAAAGACCATAAATACTCAAACATCACACAAAATGTAAAATGAACACAAACACAAAAGAAGAGCATTTTTTAATTTTTTTCTCTTTGTTGTTGCTGCTTCTGTGCCTGTTTCCTGTGCATAACCAAATTGTTAGTCTCTTTTTTTTTTTTCAAATAGCAAAATTACACGAAATAGTAAAATTAAATTGACCCAAAGCTAAAACTGCAACTCAAATAAAAAATAAGCTAAGTTAAAACTAAACTAACACACACAAAATCGAAAATCAAAAGTATAAAATGAAAACAAAAACGAAATCGACGCAAACAACTAAATTACGACTCGACTATGCAACCTAATTTCACAACGCCATCCCCGGCAACGGCGCCAAAAACTTATTGTGATTTTCCGCAGACGTACGATTTATCGCCGTAATACTAACGGGTGTCGTCCTCAGGGATGGTTGTGAAATTGAGTTACTACTCAACTAAATTAAACTTGCTAGACAACTCCTTAATTTATAATCTTATAATGTAAATTAACAGGTGATAGTCTAGACCCCGCAAAAATTGCCCGACTCGAAAACCCGACCCGAACCCGCCCAAAAGTTTTGAGTTTTAAACACGATTTTCTCCACCCGAACCCGAAATAAACCGAACCCGAAAAACCCGTAAATTTTTGAGTCAAACCCAACCCGAACCCGAACCTGTCCGCTTGACCCGAATATTATATACTTACTTTTTATTTTTTTTAATTTTTTCCTCTTAACAATAATAGTTTTTTATTATAACGAATCGTTTAGAGAGACGTTATATAATTATCACATCCCTTCGCAAATAAGACGATGGTTCCCGTTTTTCCCATAACACAGCGACATATACAACTTATAAATGGTACAATTTTAGAGAATGACAATGAAACAATTCTAATATTAAGAAAAACAATTTAGAATTAGATAAGTATTGAAAATGTGCAAGTTATACCATTATATTCTTGATAAAATGAATACATCTCATCGTATTTTAAATAAGATTATTCTATAATAATCTAAAATTTTGATTTTATAATTAATAGATAATTATAATATCTTACGCGTATATAATATTCTTTCGTTTGGATTCCTTCTAATTGGCATCGAATCTCATGTGCAATGGACCAAATTATGTTCGTGTTAAGATCGACGTACTAATGAAGTATACCTGATTAGGTAATGCTAGGTTAGTTAACGAAACATCAATTATTAACCGGGCTACTAACGGGTCGAACCGCTACGACTTGCTAATATGCTTTAGATGGGCCGACTCATGAATGACCCGATAAATTATTAATATCTTAATCTACGGGCCAACCCATCCAAACGTGACTCATTTTTCACCCGCACATGAATTTCATATATCGTGTTGAAAAATTTGGATATTTTGGATATTCTTTGAAAAAATTACAATTATAATGCTTGTTCATTAAATACAGACAATTTTAAGTAATAAGTATGCCGAATTTTTGATATTTTGACAAAAAAGAAAAAATTCACTAAAAAAGCGCTTCAAACCCGTTGGGTTGATCCAAAACCCGTAAAATCGAAATATATCTGTCCGCATTTTATCCGAACCCAAAATATACCCGACCCGTATTTTATCCGAACCCGAATATACCCGACCCGTATTTGACCCGCCCGCCTGAATTGACAGGTCTAGGTGATACTATATGAAATTAGCATTAGAGCAACTCAAATGATAAAGTGTAGAGCAACCAACACTTCCCGGAATCCAATCACAATTGAGTTGCAGACTACGCAAGCCTTGGGAACAGAGTAACTAGATTGAAGAACTATGAGAACAGAGCAAACCACGAGAGCCCAGAAATCAATCTGCAATTTTCAACTCAAGTAACATAACTCGGAATCTAATTACAATAATGTGAGGCTTTAAGAACAAAATTTGAACATCTGAAAAAAAATGAAATGAAACGTAAAAGTCTGAAATCACAAAAACTACTCTCTACTGCATGAATCTGAAAACAAGAGAAAACGAAAGCTCGAATTTGAGTGAGTACTTCACCCTCATCTGCTACTCTACGCTCCTCCTCCTTCTTGCTCTACTCTTCGAATCCCCATTTGAAAGCTCCGAAAAACGCCCCCTTCATTGCCCTCAAATTATTGCTTGTAACTGACGGATTAATGATGGTGATGATGATGGATAATGAAGGAGAGAAAGAGATGCGAAATGGATAATTGAATGAGGAGAGAGAGGACAGTGAAACGCCATGGCCATGCTCTGTTCTTGTTCTCTATTTTTTTTTGTTCTGCTGGGCTAAAAACGGAAGAAGAAGATGAAGAGAAGGAAAAGAGAGATTGAGGACGGTTATGGTGGGGAAGATGAAAAGTTGCTCTGTGTTTTTCCTAGGTTCTCTGTGTCAAGCATTGATGAAGAAGAAGAAGAGATTAGAGGGGGAGGGGAAAGGAATCACGTCAGAGGCATGCTAGGGATTAAATGAAAAAGAAGGCAAGCTGGGCTGAGGAAGGAGGGGAAAGGCAGAATGAAGAACCCGGCTGGGCCAGCCCACGTGAAGAAGAAAGAGGGAGAGAAAATAAGCCTGGGAGAAGGAAGGCAGGCTGAAGTCGAATTGGGCCTGGGCTGCCGGTGCAAGAGAAAAGACTGACTGGAGAAAGACAGAGATGAGGGAGAGAGCGATTGGGCCTACCGTGACTGGGCCGTGTTGCTTTATTGGGGTCATTTGCTCTTTTTTCCATCCCCTTTTCCTGATCCAATTCTTGAACAAAGCATTGATTTATTTCTTTCTCATGTTTGCTTCCAATTCCTACAAAATAAACAAACACATATTAAAATCCTAATTTAATACTTTATTTCAAGTAAATATTAGATAATAAAAGGATATAAAATATCATAATTTTAGGTTAAACAAAGTAGATCAAATTGATGTGCATGCAGAAATTATAGGAACAACAATATTATTAAAATTGATTACCCCTTTTTGTCAAAAAGATTTATCTTTATTACAAAATTCCTCAATATCAAAGCAAATTGATCATCTTCATGAAAAGAAAAAGCATATTCATTTTTTTCAAAATTGAAATTGTTGATAAAAAAATTGAAGAAAAGTTACAACAACCCTCTATCCAAAAGAAAATACATGGATTACACGAATTGTTTAGGAATGAAGTATGTTCTAATCTTCCCAATGCATTTTAGCAAAGAAAAAAACATATAATATCACTTCCTTATGAAAAAGATTTCTCAGAAAAAAATATTCCAACTAAAGGTAAACATATTCAAATGAATAAAGAACTCCTTGAATTTTGTAAAAAAGAAATAGAAGCATCATTAAAAAAGAGTTTAATTAGACCATCTAAATCTCCTTGGAGCTGTGCAGCATTTTATGTTAATAATTAAACAGAAAAAAAGCGAGGCATTCCTCGTTTAGTTATTAATTATAAACCATTAAACAAAATATTACAATGGCTCAGATATCCAATTCCTAATAAATGTGATCTGCTCAATCGCTTATATGATGCAAAAATATTTTCAAAATTAGATATGAAAAGTGGTTTTTGGGAAGTTCAAATTACAGAGGAAGATCAGTATAAGACAGCATTTAAAGTTTCATTCGAACATTATGAGTTGAATTTTATGCCCTTTGAATTAAAGAATGCACCTTCAGAGTTTCAAAATATTATGAATGATATTTTCAATCCTTACACTCATTTCACAATAGTTTATATAGGTGATGTCCTTGTCTATTCAAATAGTATTGACCAACACTTTAAACATCTTCATACCTTTTTACATATTATCAAGAAAAACATATTAGTTGCATCTGCGCCTAAAATGAAATTATTCCAAACCAAAATTAGGTTTTTAGGACATGATATCTACCAAGGCACTATACGCCTAATTACTAGAACAATTGAATTTACGGATAAATTTTCTGACGAGATTAAAGATAAAACTCAATTACAACGATTTTTGGGTTGTCTTAATTATGTGTCTGATTTTTTTCGAAATCTAAGAAAGTTCTATGAACCTCTATACAAACGATTACGAAAAAATTCTCCTCCTTGGTCTGAAAAACATACCAATATTGTCCGAATACTCAAACAAAAGGTCAAAGCCTTACCATGTCTCAGAATATCGCACCCAAATGCATTTATGATAGTTCAAACCAATGCATCAGAAATAGGTTACGCTGGTATACTTAAACAAAAGAAACTCACCTATGATTCCATCGAACAAATAGTTCGATATCATTCCGGCATTTAGAATGAAGCCCAAAAAAATTATTCAACAATTAAAAAAGAAATTTTGTCAATCGTTTTATGTGTTTCAAAATTTCAAGATGATTTATTTAATAAAAAATTTCTTCTTCGCATAGATTGCAAATGTGCAAAAGAAATTCTTCTAAAAGATGTTCAAAACATTGTTTCTAAACAAGTATTTGCTCGTTGGCAAGCTATTTTATCTGCATTTGATTTCGATATTGAATTTATTCAAGGCAAAGATAATTCTTTATCACATTTTTAAACAAGAGAATTTTTGCAAGGATCACATCATCAACTCCAGAAATAAAGGCAAAGCTACCTCATCTAATGAGCTTGATAAATCTAGCTACTTAGAAAAGAGATTAAATTACGCACAAAACAAAAACAATTGTTATTAATATCCAAAGCCACTTCATCAGATTCATCCTCATCCTCAGTTCATTCAACTTATGACCCATGGGGTGGTCCCTGTGCTCAAGATCCCTATGACTATTAAGTAGATTTTCTACTCCTAGTGTTTATTCAAAAAAAAAGGTTTTATTACTAACGTGTTTTGCAGGTTTCAATCATTTCAACCACCACTTCATCTTAACCCGGGGAGGGATATCCAGCAATCAGCAATTAATCAATCCAAATACATCTAAAATACCATTATGATTCATTATGACATTATGACTCATCAAGACATCATATTCATTACGACTCATCAAGATATCATCGTGTCAACATCGAAGGCAATGACTCATCAAGACAAGTAATCATACAAGACTATGACTCATCATCAGGATTTATGCAATATCACTATGAAGACAGCTCATCAGAACAATAATTCAAGAATAGTCTAAAGTCCATTATTACTCAATACTATTTCACTTTTGACGTGGTTCCAATCCAAGTTCAACAAGAAGCATCAATAATTCAAGATTGTCGGCAGAAGTTATCAACATAAGATTCCATTTTATTATTCAATCTTTACCGTTCATGTGCAAACAATTAATTTCATATTGTATTCTATAAATAGGTACTCCACAGTATTGTATTGGACACATCTTTGAACACCTTTGAACGTTACAAGCTTTACACAGTCAATTCACAACCTCACTCCTGTAATCCACTCTCCTCTCAAATAGTCTTCTCCATCTCCCTTGTACTCCATTATCAAGTGCTTCGAATCAAATCCTTGTACCAAGCTTTATTAATTCAAATAAAAGTAAGTTTTTATTCATCTTTTTGTTCATTTCAATTCCATTATTTCAAATTTCGTTTTGATCATTATTTCAAAATTATACTTTGCATAACATCAATTTGCTACTCTGCTCCCCTGCTGCATTAAGCCTACATCTGGACCTTCACTCCTATACGCCTAGGTCGATCCTACCCCCGATTGGTATCAAAACCAAGTTTGTCTATTTAGTTAGTGTCTGGCCATTGCTAGTGTTGGTCAGCCCTGGTAAGTCCGTTGGTCAGCCGTGTGTTAGGTGGTCCCGGTTGAGTGATCCTAGTGGTCTCGGTAGAATATGCATGACTCCTAGCAAAGTGTTCAAATGTAACTTAGATGGCTTCTTGGTTTAGAGATCGTCTTAGTTTAGATAGTAATAAGAATTCTAATGTGGTTAACAGCAAGAAAGTTAGTTGTCAAATTGATTTTTCTAATTGAAAAATTCCTAAACAAAAAATAAAAACAATTTATCAAATACGTAAGTTTGATTTCAATGCTGCTTCGTCAATAAAGGATCATGAAGAAACATTTAGTTTAGATGAAGAATTTCAAACTATTAAATTACTTTCAAAAGTTGCTATTAAAAAATACAATGAGAAATATCGATACATTCATTTTGGTATGAATCAAGCTGCACTCAAACCTTTGATAAGATTAGGATTAGATTGTCCGATATTCATGGCTCTAAGAGACAATAGATTAATACGTTAAAAAGATTCATTATTGGCCATGATTCAAACTAATATTTGCAGTGGTCTTATGTATTTTAATTATTGTCCAAATTATTCAGTAGATTTAAATGACCCTTGGATTATGGATAATTTAGTGTTAGATATCCATCTTCATAATATTCAAAATGATTTAAAAGTTCAATTTTGCGAGTTTTTAAGAAATTTTGCTATTACTTATAGAGTATATTTCAAATTACTACCATCCCAACTTAATCCAAAATATATATTAAAACCTACTTTAGATGAAACCATATTATTAAAAGCTGAATCGGATAATATTACTACTTTTACTCCTAAGTTATTAAAATGGAATGAAATTACTATTCCCCAATAATTTATTATTCAAAATACCAGACCAAAAAGAAATATTGTTCAAAAAAATATTCAACAAATAATAAAAGAGCCTGATAGTAGAATAATAATAAGATTTAATTCAAGCAGAGAAAAAGTTTCATCTTCAAGATTTTCAGAAAATATGGAACTCCCTTGAACTTTATATTGAATGCCTTCTAGGTCATCCAATGATGATTATTTGAAAGATAATCAAGCAGAAGATACTCAAAAAATTTATTATAAAGCTCTAATAGCTGAGCCAATAGATGAAGCTAATTCTTTCATAGGTTCACTAAGTCACACAACTATGCAACCCTCATCGTTTTCTTCAATTAATGTCATTTCAAGGCCCTTTGAAATTAATAAAGATTATTTATGACAAAATTTCAATTGAATAGAGAACAAAGCCAAAAGAGAATGGTTCCTTTTACACTTTGATTTAAATGAACAATAATTTATTAGGAAACAGTAGTATTCATTTATGAAAAGATATAAAGTAAATGCCCCTTTCTTCAATTGGTAGGTTATATCTGCCTCTGATCATAATCTTTCAGACCCATTCCATGTCAAAAAAATAAATACTAATATTAATTTTGCTAAAAAATGGGCACTCAAAAATGATCAAATAATTACCTCTTTTACTCCTTCGTTAGAAGAAATTATATTAACTACCCCTAAAGGTAATGTTCCCGCAGTTCCATTCAAGATAGGTAGAAATCGTCTAGAAAATAGTCAAGTACTTTTGAGTGATATTAAAAAGGTATATTATCAAAATAATTATAAAAATTAAGTATTACATACAGTGTCTCACCAAGTCAATATGGTCTCCACTCAAATTGAAGCAATTGTTAAAAAACAGAAAATTGATTCAATAATCGAAAAATTAGAAAATTTAGATATTAACGATACTAAAAAGAATAAGCCAAACTTCTTAGATGATATTACAAAATCCCTATTTAAAATAAGACGTTCAAATAAATTAGAACTACCAGATATTAGTACTCCTTTAATTTTAAAAATAGAAGAGAAATTAAAAGAAGCAGAAACTTCAACTAACAATACATTTAATATTTTAGAAAAAGATTTATCTTAATCAGATGATGATTTCCAAAATCTTAATAAAATATATAAAAAGGAACTTCTATATTATTCCAAACAAACTCCTCCAGATCTTCTTCTTGAAAGTGCTAGAACAATAATTACTGAAAATTTTGCTGGTGATTAAATATATGAATGGAATATTGATGGTCGTAGTGACCACGAAATATTTGTAACACTCCAAAGAATGTTGATTGCTTATGCAGCTTATTCGACTAAACCTACAACAGATTTACAAGCTTTTGATTTATTAACCTCTGGATTTACTGGTATACTCAAGAATTGGTGCTAGAATTATATTCAAGAAGATGAACGTAATAAAATCAAAACTCACACAAATTCTCATGGACAACCTGACAATGTAGAAACATTAATTTACACAATTGTTACTAATTTTTTTGGAAGTCCTAAAGATGTTACTGCTGCAACAGATATTCTTTTAACAAATTTAAGATGTCTAACTCTCGAAGATTGCAATTGATGTAAAGACACATTATTAACATACCTATTAAAAAGAGAAGACTGTCATCAACTTTATTTGGAAAGAAAAATTTGTTTCAGGGTTACCAACTTTATTTTCTCAAAGAATATTTAATAAATTAAGTGAAGTCATCGGTAAAGGTCCAATTCCATTCGAACAAATTACGTTTGATCAATTATTAAGTTTTATTAAAAAAGAAGGAATTTTATTCTGCAATGAATTAAAATTACAACAAGATATTTAACAGATAAAGTCTCTAAACAAAAAGAATTAGGTTCTTTTTGTGAAGCATTTTGCCTTCCAAAGTTAGAAACTCCATCTGTAAAAAACGAAGAAAAACTCAAATTAGTAAGAAGAAATAATATAATACATGAAATCCAAATTATAAAAAATTAAGTCCTAAAAAGACTACAACAAGAAAGAAAATCAATAATATAAATACTTGTTACAAATGTGGCAAACCAGGTCATTATGCAAAAAATTGTAAAGTTAAAAAAAAAACTAAATGAAATACGTGCAGAACATCCAGATATTCAAGATTAATTAATTTCAATTTGAGTTTTTCTTTGTTTTTTTACAGATAGAGCTTCTAACTTTGGAAGGCAAAATGCTTCACAAAACGAACCTAATTCTTTTCGTTTAGCGGCTTTATCTGTTAAATATCTCGCTTGTAATCTTAATTCATTGCATGATGAAATTCTTTCTTTTTTTAATAAAATTTACTAATTGACCAAACGTAATTTGTTCCAATGGAATTGGACTTTTATCGATGACTTCACTCAATTTATTAAATATTCTTTGAGAAAATAAAGATGGTAATCCTGAAACAAATTTTTCTTTCCAATAAGGTTGACGATAGTCTTCTCTTTTTAAGAGGTATGTTAAAAATGTATCTTTATACCAATTGTAATCTTCAAGGGTTGGATATTTTAAATTTGTTAAAAGAATATCTGTTGCAGCATTAATATATTTAGGACATTCAAGAAAATTAGTAACAATTGTATAAATTAATGTTTCTATATTGTCAGGCTGTCCTTGAGAATTTATATGAGTTCTGATTTTATTACGTTCATCCTCTTGAATATAATTCTCCCATCAATTTTTAAGTATACTAGTGAATCCAGAGGTTAATAAATCAAAAGCTTGTAAATCTGTTGCACGTTTAGTTGAATAAGCTATATAAGTAATCAACATTCTTTGGAGTGTTACAAATATGTTGTGGTCACTGCGACCATCAATATTCTATTCATACTTTGAATCGCCAGTAAAATTTTCAGTAATTATTGTTCTAGCAGTTTCAAGATGAAGATCTGGAGGAGTTTGCTTGGAATAATATGGAAGTTCCTTTTTATATATTTTATTAATATTTTAGAAATTATCATCTGATTGAGATAAATCTTTTTCTAAAATTGTTAGTTGAAGTTTCTGCTTCTTTTAATTTCTCATCTATTTTTAAAATTAAAGGAGTACTAATATCTGGTAGTTCTAATTTATTTGAGTGTCTTATTTTAAATAGGAATTTTGCAATATCATCTAAGAAGTTTGACTTATTCTTTTTAGTATCGTTAATATCTAAATTTTCTAATGTTTCAGTTAATGAATCAATTTCCTGTTTTTTGACAGTTGCTTCAATTTGAGTAGAGACCATATTGACTTGTTGAGACACTGTATGTAATACTCGGTTTGTATAATTATTTTGATAATATACCTTTTTAATATCACTTAACCGTACTTGACTATTTTCTGGATCATTTCTACCTATTTTGAATGGAACTGTGGGAATATTACCTTTAGAGGTAGTTAATATAATTTTTTCTAATGGAGGAGTAAAAGAGGTAATTATTTGACCATTTTTTAGTGTCTTAGCAAAATTAATATTAGTATTTATTTCTTTGACATGGAATGGGTCCGGAAGATAATGATCAGAGGCAAATATAGCCCACAATAAAAGAAATGGACATTTACTTTATGTCTTTCCATAAATGAATACCACTCTTGTCTAATAAATGATTGTGCATTTAAATCAAAGTATGAAAGTAACCATTCTCTTTTGGCTTTATTCTCTATTAAATTGAAATTTTATCGTAAATAATATTTATTGATTTCAAAAGGCCTTGAAATGACATTAATTGAAGAAAACGATGGGGGTTGCATGGTTGAATAAGTTGGTGAACCTAAGAGAGAGGTAGTCTATTGGCTAAGCTATTGGAGCTTTATGATAATTTTTTTGAGTATCTTCTACTTGATTATCCTTCAAATAATCATAATTAGATGACCTAGAAGGCATTAACTATGAAGTCCGAGGGAGTTTCATATTTTCTGAAAATCTTGAGGATGAACCTTTTTCTCTGCCTGAATTAAATCTTATTAGTATCCTATCATCAAGCTCTTCTATTATTTGTTGAATATTCTTTTGAGCAATATTTCTTTGTACTCTAGTATTTTGAATAATAAATTGTTAAGTCAAAAATCATGCATCGTTTTATTAATTATTTTGACTATATTTTATACATTATTGCATCTAATTTACTTTATTTTATATATTTTCCAGGTTAGGTATTAATAAAATAAAAAAATGAGAGGACAAGACGTTGAAACTCCGATTTTATACGATTTGCCGAAAAGACGGTCCAATAAATAATTTATGGAAAATATTATTTTCATAATTATTTAATTAGGCTAGGGTTTCAAGAGTTAGAAGAAAGTAAGAAGTCTTGGAGGAGAAGAAGTCTAAGTAAGAGAGGAAGGAAACCCTAAAGTACTAACCCTAATCTCACCTCACCAGGCAACATAAAAAAACCATGCAGCCAAGCCCTTCTCATTATTCATGATTCATCACCATCACATTGATATATAATCAGCCATACGTATCTTCTTCTCCATTAAACCTCACCTTCAATTTCTATCAACCTCCACACCTCTTCCTCCTTATCATCAACCCACGCCTGCATCCTCTTCACGCATCTCACCATCTTGAACACTCACGGCTGCTTGGGCTTCTTCGAAATCCAACTTCCATCACAACCCCACCCCTGCGTCCTCTTCACGCATCAAACCAGCAACGCCTATCATCATCCCCTTCTCTCATCATCATCACACATCGAAACCCACGGCCACCTTCCTCATTCAGCCCCATCACCACGCCCACGCAAGTAGTGTTTCTTTTATATATTTTTTATTTTTTATTTTATTTTATTTCTTTGTGTTTAGTTTATTGTTACATATGAGATTTTTGGTTGTTTGTTGGGATTTTCTTTATACCATGTGTGAGTAATTCCTTTTTACTTAGTATAATCTTCTTGAAGCCATGCTAAATTTACTATTTTGAAACAAGTTTTATGCTTTCATGCCTAGTTGATTTATATTCATGATTCTTTAACGATTAGCGTTTATCGTTTATGAAATTTGTGTTAAATCGATTAGAGTGCATGCTAGTTGATTAAATATAATTTCGATTGATAGTTTAGAAGATTATAATACATAAAAGTTATAGTTTTTTAGGCTTAAGTATCACCCTAATTAATCATGGATGGCTCAAACCCGTCTCTTTTAATTAGGTAATTGTTATAGATCTTTGTTAAATCGATTTGCTGGTAAATTGGTTACAAAGCGTTAGATGATATTTTTCTAATACGTAATGCTCTAGTTTGATTAAATTCTTGCACTGGTGTGAGGGTTATCAAAACTAGTAGAGTTTATATTAGAGCTGGACCTAATTAAACTAGAATCTAAGGAAAAACGGGGAAGAACCGCTGGTGAATGTCTTCTACAGTTTAACTCATGAATGAAATTAACTTGTGTGTTAATGATAAATATTAATTTGCATGGTGGATTGAGATTATACTGAGTATCATTCATAAATTTGACAACTTTTGATCATTATTTGTTGCTTAGAGTTAATTTGATTAGTTTGTTAATTTTTGTTCTATTTTTATTAGCTTCAATATAATTTCAATCGACCCCCCCAAAACGTATAGTATTTTAAGAGCGTCTAGGTAATTTTAGATAGTTTAGATTTTTATTTTTAGAGTGGTTATAATTTTAGATTGATTTATATTCAGTTTTAGTATTTAACTACCGGCTTGTTAGAAGTTAGACAAAAAATAGTTATTTTTGTTCTTTTTTGATTTTTATCAGTTCTTAGGGTTTACATAGTGTCCTAATCTACCCATATTTAATTTCGTAATTTTTGGAAATTATTTGATAATTTTTTTAGAATTATTTTGTGAAATTGATAAGTGCAGGTTTTTAGGTTATTAATTCTGAAAATTTCGTTTTTAATTTTTAATTCACGATTATTAGGTGTTGTTAAGTCCAGAAAATTGTGTCCTAAAATCAGGGTAATTTTCTTGATTATTTTCGTATTTATATTTTTGCAGATTATTTTATTTCTAATTTCAGATTTAATATTTTGCATTGATATTCTGTGGTAATTTTCTGATTTGATTTTTCTGGAATTATTTGGATACAATTGAGGAGTTATAAGCTTATATACTTGAAGAATGATATTTTAGGTTACTGTTTGACATTTTTAATATTTATTTTCTGATTATTATTTGCTGTTTTGAATTTTAATTAGAATTTCAGTTACTATTCTAATTTTATTTTTCTAGATTATTTAGGAAAGCCTTTTACTGTTTTCTTCCCAAAATATAATCCAAAATATTTAGGAGCATCATTGGGTGTTTTTCTAGATTTTTATTCGTTAGATTTTAATTATTTTAGAATTATTAATTAGATTAAATAGATTGGATTAGTAAAATCATTTAGGATTAAGATAGCCGTTTTAAAACAATCTTTCCTCGTGGGTCGATCCCTACTTCCCTATGCTATAAAAATTATTTAATAACCGAAGTAATGGTTAAATTTATAGCCCTCGACAAGCTTTATAAATTTTGGCGCTATTGCCCGGGAAAGAAAATTAAATTGCTAGTTTACTTCTATTTAATTTTGCTACTGTTATTTGTTTTATTATAACTCTAGTTTTTTGATTTTATTCTTTTTAGATTTCAAGGAGTGTATGAAATTAAGGAGTGGTAAGGAAATTAGAGAGGACAAAGAACAAGCATTGAAAGCTGAAAACAAAGAGAGTCACCCTGACCCAGTAAGTTTTAGGGGTAAAGAGGTAAGCATGTCTACTCTTCGAGAATTTGCTGCTCCTTACTTAGAAACCCAACTAATGTCCATTACTTATGCTATTTTAGATAAGCCTTTGAAATTAAACTTAGGATTTATTAATTTATTACCTAAGTTTTATGGATTGGCTGGAGAGGATCCTTATAAACACATTAATGAATTCCTTATTACCTGCTCTGCTATGGTGCCTGAAGGAATCCCTGAGGACTAAATTAGACTAAGGGCTTTTCCCTTTTCTTTGCTTGGTAATGCTAAGGACTGGTTATATTATATGCCTGCTGGATCTTTTTCTACATAGACTGTATTGCATAAATCGTTTCTAGAAACGTTTTTTCCTGCATCCCGTATTGGATCTATTAGGAAAGAAATATGTGGAATCAAACAAATGAATGGGGAAACCTTTTGTGAGTACTGGGAAAGATTTAATAAGCTATGTGCTAGTTGTCCCCAACATCAAATAACTGAACAACTATTGATTCAGTATTTTTATGAGGGTTTGCTTCCTATGGATCGTAATATGGTTGATGCTGCTAGTGGGGGAGCTCTGGTTAATAAAACACCAGCTGATGCTAGAAATCTATTTAATTTAATGGCCCAAAATACTCAGCAGTTTGGTACTAGGGACTCACAAGTTAAAAGGGTAAGTGAGATATGTTCTAGTTCATCTCTAGAGAACCAATTATCTCACATTACTGCTATGTTAAATAAGATTGTTACTGAGGGTATTCAAAAAGCAGTAATATGTGGTATTTGTTGTCTTGAAGGAAATTCTACTGATGCATGTCCTACTCTACAAGAAAGTAATGTTAATGCTCTTTGTTCTAATCAAAATCAAAGGAGGTATGATCTCTACTCGAATACTTATAATGAAGGATGGAGAGACCACCCTAACCTTAGGTATGGCCCTAAACCTAGTCCACCTGGTTTTGACCAACCCTCTCATCAACCTTCTAGTTAAGATATGACCAATTGCCTCTTAGAACAAGTCCTTAAAAAAATGGATGATAGGTTCCAGAGTATGGAACCACCCTTAAGCAAGTTCAAGAGAGACAAACAGCGACTGATACCATAGTTAGCAACTTGCAAGCCCAATTGCAAAATAGGTTACCATCTCAACCTTACCCTAACCCCAAGGAGAATGTTAGTGCCATGACACTTAGAAGTGAGAAAGAGTTAAAGGAACCTGCGAAGAAGAGAGAAGTGGAACCTGAGTTAGAAGTGAAAGGGGCTGAACCAGAATTGAATACAGAGTCTAATCAAACTACTAAGGAATTAGGAGAAAAGAAAAGAGAATCTTACAAACCAATTCCACCTTTTCCTAGTAGATTTAGGAGCCCTGCATCTAAGGCAAATGAGGCTAACCAAGAGATTTTAGAGACTTTTAGGAAGGTAGAAATTAATATAGCTCTCCTTGATGCCATTAAACAGGTGCCTCGTTATGCTAAGTTCTTAAAAGAACTATGCACTGCCAAGAGGAAGCTCATTGGTAATGAGAAGATAAGTGTGGGGGAAAATGTGTCTGCTGTTTTTCAAAGAAAACTTCCCCCTAAGTTTCAAGACCCTAGTGTGTTTTCTGTCTCTTGCAAAATAGGAAACCTTTGCTTTGATAAAAATATGCTTGATTTAGGTGCCTCTATTAATGTTATGCCTAGATCTGTTTATAACAAACTGAACCTAGATGAATTAAAGAAAACTGGCATAGTAATTCAAGTGAATGAACTAGTGTTTCCTACTGACTTTTATGTAATGAACATAGGTGAAGCATGTCATGATATTCCCATCTTGCTTGGCAGGCCCTTTTTGAAAACTGCTAGGACTAAAATAGACGTGCACGAAGGGGCACTAACTATGGAATTTGATGGTGAGGTTATAAAGTTCAACATTTTTGATGCCATGAGATTTTCTTCTGATGTTAACTACCTATATGCACTTGATGTTTTTGATGAGTTATCTCAAGATGTCTATGACTTGTCCCATGAGGATGAGCTGTTTACTGTGCTTACTAAGAGTCTTGATCATACTGAGTCTCAGAAACTACCATATCAAGTTAATGATAACTTAAATGATATGATAAGGTCCTTGTTTTACTTGCAAGAGCATGATGGACTTAACAAACTTGAACTGCCTGAAAAGCATGCTAAGTTACTTCCCTCGAGCATCTCACCCCCTAAATTGGAATTGAAACCGTTACCTGAAAATTTGAAATATGCTTATTTAGGGGATAATGAGACTTTGCCTGTAATCATCTCTAGTGCACTCATTTTGGACCAGGAGGAAAAACTTATTAAAGTACTTAGAGAACATAGCGAAGCCATAGGGTGGACTTTAGTAGACCTCAAGGGCCTTAGCCCTACCTTGTGCTCACATACTATTACCTTAGAAAAAGATGCTAAGCCTAAGAGGGACCCTCAGAGGAGACTTAATCCACCTATGATAGAGGCAGTCCAAAAAGAGATTCTTAAGTGGTTAGATACTGGGGTGATCTATCCCATTGCTGACTCTGAGTGGGTTAGTCCTATTCATATGGTTCCTAAAAAGGGGGGAACAACAATAGCACAAAACAATAAAGGAGAGTTGATACCTACTAGAGTCCAGAGTGGTTAGAGAGTGTGTATTGACTATAGAAAGCTTAACAAGGCCACTAAGAAGGACCATTTCCCATTGCCTTTCATGGACCAAATGTTAGAGAGACTAGTTGGGAGGTCACATTATTGTTTTTTGGATGGCTATGCAGGTTATATTCAGGTCCCCATAGCTCCTGCAGATCAAGAGAAGACTACCTTTACTTGTCCTTTTGGCAGTTACGCTTTAGACGTATGCCTTTTGGTTTATGTAATGCACCTGCTACCTTTCAAAGATGTATGATGAATATCTTTTCTGATTTTATCACCAAGATTATGGAGGTTTTTATGGATGATTTTACTGTACATGGTGATTCATTTGATGAGTGCTTGCATCATCTTACTCTTGTGCTTGGACATTACATTGAAACCAATTTGGTCTTGAATTTTGAAAAGTGCTATTTCATGGAGGAGTATGGGGTAGTACTGGGACATGTAGTGTCATCAAAGGGATTAGAGGTAGATAGAGCTAAAGTTGATATCATCCAATCTCTACCCTATCCAAAGTGTGTTAAAGATGTGAGATCATTCTTAGGACATGTGGGATTCTATAGGAGGTTCATCAAAGATTTTTCTAAGATTGCTTCTACTTTATGTACCCTACTTGCAAAGGATGTCTCTTTTGATTTTAATGATGACTGTATGAGGGCTTTTGATCAGTTGAAGTTAACATTGACTTCTCCTCCTATTGTGCAACCCCCAAATTGGGCCTTACCTTTTGAGTTAGTGTGTGATGCTAGTGATAAGGCAGTGGGGGCAGTTCTAGGTCAAAGAGTTGGGAAGGTACCTCATGTAATATATTATGCTTCTAGAACTCTTGATCCTGCACAGTGTAACTACACCACTACAGAAAAGGAGATGTATGCTGTTGTTTTTGTTCTTTAAAAGTTCCGTCCTTATTTGTTGGGTGTTAAAGTTACCATTTATTCTGATCATTCCGCTCTTAAACACTTGTTAAAAAAGAAAGATTCAAAGCCCAGGTTAATTAGATGGATGTTATTATTACAAGAATTTCAACTAGAAATTAGAGATAAGCCTGGAGCTAAGAATTTAGTTGCTGATCATCTGAGTAGATTAGAAACAGGGGAGAGTGGTAGCCCTTTTACTGATTATTTTCCTGATGAGACTCTGTATGCTATGACTAGTAGATTGCCTTGGTATGCTGATATTGTAAATTATATAGTCACTAAAACTTTTTCCATTGAGTTGACTAGAGCTAAAAGAGAGAAAATAAGAGCTCAATCCAAATATTATAATTGGGATGAGCCATTTCTATGGAAGTTTTGTGGTAACCAGATTATAAGGCGATGCATAGATGATTGTGAAATTCATTCTATTCTAACCTTATGTCATTCTTCAGAAAGTGGGGGACACTTTGGACCTAAAAGAACATCACATAAAGTGCTTGAGTGTAGTTTTTATTAGCCCACTATTTCTAGTGATACTTATGAATTCTGTAAAAGATGTGAAGTGCACCAAAAGACTGGAAACTTATCAAGGAGGAATCAAATGCCTTTATATAATATGTATGTGTGTGAAAATTTTGATATATGGGGCATTGATTTCATGGGACCTTTTTCCCCTTCTTTTGGATATACCTATATTCTTGTGATTGTTGATTATGTATCCAAATGTGTAGAAGCTGTTGCCACTAGGACTGATGATGCTAAGACTGTGGTGAAACATGTTAAATCCCTAATTTTGCATGGATATGGAGTGCCAAGAGCGATCATTAGTGATAGGGGGACTCATTTTTACAATAGAACTTTAGGTACCTTATTAGCTAAATATCATATAACTCATAAGGTATCTACTAGTTATCATCCCCAGACTAATGGCCAAGCTGAAATTTCTAATAAAGAGATTAAGAGCATCCTTGAAAAGGTAGTTAAGCCAGATAAGAAGGATTTGAGTCTTAGGTTAGATGAGGCTCTTTGGGCTTATAGGACTGCATATAAGACTCCAATTGGTATGTCATCCTACAGATTAGTCTTTGGGAAGCCATGTCATCTCCCTGTTGAGATAGAACATAAATCATATTGGGCTGTGAAACAATGTAATCTTGATTATGAGTTAGCAGGGAAAGAGCGTAAATTACAATTGCAGGAACTAGAAGAGATACGCTTAGAAGCCTATGACAATTCAGTCATCTACAAGGGTAAGGCCAAAGCTTTTCGCGATGCCAAACTTATTAGGAAAGAATTTCAGATAGGTGAGAAAGTGCTCTTATTTAATTCTAAACTAAGACTTTTTCCTGGTAAGTTAAACTCTAGATGGCTAGGACCTTTTATGGTAGTAAAGACTTATCCACATGGTGCTGTAGAGATCAAATCCTTTGCTACTAATAAGATTTTCAAAGTGAATGGTCATAGGCTAAAACATTTCTATGAAGGAGACCAGGTATGTTTAGTAGAAGAGATCCGACTTGAAGATCCTTAAGCTTCATGAAGTCGAGCCAACGACTGTTAACAAAGGCGCTGATTGGGAGGCAATCCAATGCTTTCAGGGAAGTTCCTATTTACTTTTGCTTTTGTTTTCATTATTTCTATCTTTGGCATGCATTAGGGACTATGCATGAATTAAGTGTAGGGGGATGCATCCCGCATTTAATTCTTGCAGTTTTTATTCTTGGAAAAAAAAGGTAGGAAAAAAAAGAAAAAAAACACAAACAAAATTTGTTTCTTTTCTTTTCTTATAAATAATGCATGATATGAGTTTATGCTAGGCTTGCTTCTTTAAAAAATTTTTTATTTTATTAGCTATTTTGTAATTTATTCTTTTATAAGTGAAGACTTCTAAGCATGATAGTTATCCTTTAGAGAAGTTTGAGTTGATCCTCATACATCTTTTTAATGAGTAACTCTCTTGATTATCCATCTTATTTAGTCATGTAATATATCCAATTCAGAGGTAATAAAATGACCTGGCCCATCTCCTAGACTATTGAATTAGTTGAATAATTCATTAAAATTGTGATTTTACTTGTCTATTTTTCATACAAAGAAAGAAAAAAAAGGAGAGTCAAAGTTGGGAATGACAAGTACCCCTTTGAGGCATGCGCTACTGGGTGCTATCCTTTGAGGCAATACTGCTACTGGAAAGCTTGCTTCCCATACTAGTGAATCAATAAAATAAATAAAAGTAATGATGAAAATTAAATGTTTGCTCCAGCACCTCTATTCGGGTGAGTGTGAGACAGGGAGTGTTTAATTTCTAAGACCCTATATGGGCCTCGAATATGTGTGCAAGTGGAGTTTGAAAAATAAGAAGAAGAAGAGAAAAATAATTACAAGGCAAGTTTAAAATCAATTTAATGAGTCATCATATCTAATTCAATTGTCTCTATAGCCATACCATGCCTCAATTTTTCTATCTTAAATTTTTAGACGTCTTGATCGGTGTATGCATATCTAAAAGGGATAGATAATTATTGATCTTGATATTTCATTAAGCAAATGTTGTGAGGCTGATGAATAAACTCTCTAAGGATAGTTGGATGTTTAGCAAGTATTCACTTATTGAAGGAGAAACTAATTTATTCAATAACACTGTTTTTCTTAAGCAAGCCCAGACCTAGTATGAATATCATAAGTATGCATGATTTTATAAAAAAAGAAAAGGTATCAACTTTAGATCGAGTCTAAGATTTCTTTGTACGAGGACGTCCAAAGTCTAAGTGTGGGAAAATTTGTTAAACCAAAAATCATGCATCGTTTTATTAATTATTTTGACTATATTTTACACATTATTGCATCTAATTTACTTTATTTTATATATTTTCTAGGTTAGGCATTAATAAAATTAAAAAAATGAGAGGACAAGACGTCGAAGCTCCGATTTTATACGATTTGTCGAAAAGACGGTCCAATAAATAATTTATGAAAAATATTATTTTCATAATTATTTAATTAGGGTAGGGTTTCAAGAGTTGGAAGAAAACAATAAGTCTTGGAGGAGAAGAAGTCTAAGGAAGAGAGGAAGGAAACCCTAAGTACTAATCCTAATCTCACCTCACCAGGCAACATAAAAAAAACCATGCAGCCAAGCCCTTCTCATTATTCATGATTCATCACCATCATATTGATATATAATCAGCCACACCTATCTTCTTCTCCGTTAAGCCTCACCTTCAATTTCTATCAACCTCCACGCCTCTTCCTCCTTATCATCAACCCACGCCTGCATCCTCTTCATGCATCTCACCATCTTGAACACCCGTGGCTGCTTGGGTTTCTTCGAAATCCAACTTCCATCACAACCCCACGCCTGCATCCTCTTCACGCATCAAACCATCAACACCTATCATCATCCCCTTCTCTCATCATCATCACACATCAAAACCCATGGCCACCTTCCTCATTCAGCCCCATCATCACCCCCACGCAAGTAGTGTTTCTTTTTTTTTTAAATTTTATTTTATTTCTTTTGTGTTTAGTTTATTGCTACGTATGAGATTTTTGGTTATTTGTTGGGATTTTCTTTATACTATGTGTGAGTAATTCCTTTTTACTTAGTATAATCTTCTTGAAACCATGCTAAATTTACTATTTTGAAACAAGTTTTATGCTTTCATGCCTAGTTGATTTATATTCATGATTCTTTAGCGATTAGCGTTTATCGTTTATGAAATTTGTGTTAAATCGATTAGAATGCATGCTAGTTGATTAAATACAATTTTCATTGATAGTTTAGAAGATTATAATACATAAAAGTTATAGTCTTTTAGGCTTAGGTATCACCCTAATTAATCATGGATGGCTCAAACCCGTCTCTTTTAATTAGGTAATCGTTATAGATTTTTGTTAAATCAATTTACTGGTAAATTGATTACAAAGCGTTAGATGATATTTTTCTAATACGTAATGCTCTAGTTTGATTAAATTCTTGTACTGGTGTGAGGGTTATCAAAACTAGTAGGGTTTATAGTAGGGCTGGACCTAATTAAACTAGAATCTAAGGAAAAACGGGGAAGAACCATTGGTGGATGTCTTCTACAGTTTAACTCATGAATGAAATTAACTTGTGTGTTAATGATAAATATTAATTTACATGGTGGATTGAGATTATACTAAGTATCATTCATCAATTTGACAACTTTTGATCATTATTTGTTGCTTAGAGTTAATTTGATTAGTTTTTTAATTTTTGTTCTATTTTTATTAGCTTCAATATAATTTCAATCGACCCCCCCCCAAAAGTATAGTATTTTAAGAGCGTCTAGGTAATTTTAGATAGTTTAGATTTTTATTTTTAGAGTGGTTATAATTTTAGATTGATTTATATTCAATTTTAGTATTTAACTACCGGTTTGTTTGAAATTAGACTAAAAATAGTTATTTTTGTTCTTTTTTGATTTTTATCAGTTCCTAGGGCTTATATAGTGTCCTAATCTACCCATATTTAATTTCGTAATTTTTGGAAATTATTTGATAATTGTTTTAGAATTATATTTTGAAATTCATAAGTGCAGGTTTTTAGGTTATTAATTCTGAAAATTTCGTTTTTAATTTTTAATTCACGATTATTAGGTGTTGTTAAGTCCAGAAAATTGTGTCCTAAAATCAGGGTAATTTTCTTGATTATTTTCGTATTTATATGTTTGCAGATTATTTTATTTCTAATTTCAGATTTAATATTCTGCATTGATATTCTGTGATAATTTTCTGATTTGATTTTTCTGGAATTATTTGGATACAATTGAGGAGTTATAAGCTTATATACCTGAAGAATGATATTTTAGGTTACTGTTTGACATTTTTAATATTTATTTTCTGATTATTATTTGTTGTTTTGAATTTTAATTAGAATTTCAGTTACTATTCTAATTTTATTTTTCTAGATTATTTAGGAAATCCTTTTACTGTTTTCTTCCTAGAATATAATCCAAAATATTTAGGAGCATCATTGGGTGTTTTTCCAGATTTTTATTCGTTAGATTTTAATTATTTTAGAATTATTAAGATTAGATTTAATAGATTGGATTAGTAAAATCATTTAGGATTAAAATAGCCTTTTTAAAACAATCTTTCCTCGTGGATCGATCCCTACTTCCCTATGCTATAAAAATTATTTAATAACCGAAGTAGTGGTTAAATTTGTAGCCCTCGACAAGCTTTACATAAATTCTTAAGGAATAGTAATTTCATTCCATTTTAATAACTTAGGAGTAAAAGTAGTAATATTATCTGATTCAGCTTTTAATAATATGGTTTCATCTAAAGTAGGCTTTAATATACTTTTTTGGATTAAGTTGGGATGATAGTAATTTGAAATATATTGTGTAAGTAATAGCAAAATTTCTTAAAAGCTCGTGAAATTGAACTTTTAAATTATTTTAACATTAGGAACATGGATATCTAATACTAAAGTATCCATAATCCAAGGGTCATTTAAATCTACTGAATAATTTAGACAACAATTAAAATATATAGGACCATTGCAAATGTTAGTTTGAATCATGGCTAATAATGAATCTTTGTAACGTATTAATCTATTATCTTTTAGGGCCATGAATATTGGATAATCTAATCCTAATCTTGTTAAAGGTTTAAGTGTAATTTGAATCATACCAAAATGAATGTATCGATATTTCTCTTTATATTTTTTAATAGCAACTTCTAATAGTAATTTAATAGTTTGAAATTCTTCGTCTAAACTAAATGTTTCTTCATGATGCTTTGTCGATAAAGTAGCATTGAAATCAAACTTACCTATTTTATAAATTGTTTCTATTTTTTGTTTAGGAGTTTTGCAATTAGAAAAATCAATTCACAACTAACTTCCTTGCAGTTAACCACATTAGAGTTCTTACTACTATCTAAACTAAGACGATCTCTAAACCAAGAGGCCATCTGAGTTACGTTTGAACACTTAGTTAGGAGTCATGCATATTCTACCGGAACCACTGGGACCTCCCCACCGTGACAATCTAACACATGGCTGATCAACGGACTTACCGGGGTTGACCAATAGCTGACCAGCGCTAGCAACGACTAGACACTAACTAAATAGACAAACTTGGCTCTGATACCAATCGGGGGCAGGATTGACCTAGGCAGGTAGGAGTGAAGGCCTAGATGCAAGATTAATGCAGCAGGGGAGTAGAGTAGCAAATTGATATTATGCAAATTATAATTTTGAAATGATGATCAAAATGAAATTGGAAATAATAGAATTGAAATGAACAAAACAAATGAATAAAAATTTACTTTTATTTGAATTAATAAAACTTGGTACAAGGATTTGAATCGAAGCACTTGGTAATGGAGTACAAGGAGATGGAGAAGGCTATTTGAGGGGAGAGTAGAATACAGAAATGAGGTTGTGAATTGGCTGTGTAAAGCTTGTAAGGCTTGCAAAGATTTCAAAGGTGTTCAAAGGTGCTCAAAGATGTGCCCAATAGAATGCTATACAGTACCTATTTATAGAATACAACATGAAATTAATTGTTTACACGTGAACAGTAAAGATTGAATAATAAAATAGAATCTTGTGTTGATAAGTTCTGCCGATAATCTTGAATTATTGATGCTTCTTGTTGAACTTAGATTAGAACCATGTCAAAAGTGAAACAGTATTGAGTAGTAATGGACTTTGGACTGTTCTTAAATTATTGTTCTGATGAGCTGTCTTGATAGTGACGTTGCGTAAATCATGATGATGAGTCATAGTCTTGCATAATTGCTTATCTTGATGAGTCATTGCCTTTAATGTTGACACGATGATATCTTGATGAGTTGTAATGAATGTGATGTCTTGATGAGTCATAATAAATCATAATGGTATTTTGGATGTATTTGGATTGATTGATTGCTGATTGCTGGCTATCCTTCCCGGGGGTTAAGATGAAGTGGTGGTTGAAATGATTATAAACCTGCAAAACATGTTAGTAATAAACTCTTTTCTTTTTTTGAATAAACACTAGGAGTAGAAAATCTACTCAATAGTCATAGGGATCTTGAGTGTAGGACCAACCCATGGGCCATAAGTTGAATGAACTGAGGATGAGGATGAATCTGATGAAGTGGCTTTGGATATTAATAACAATTGTTTTTGTTTGGTGAGTAATTTAATCTATTTTCTGAGTAGCTAGATTTATCAAGCTCATTGGATGAGGTAGCTTTGCCTTTATTTCTGGAGTTGATGATGTGATCCTTACAAAAATTCTCTTGTTAAAAAATCTGGTAAAGTATTATCTTTGCCTCGAATAAATTCAATGTCAAAATCAAATGCAGATAAAATAGCTTGCCAACGAGCAAATATTGGTTTAGAAATAATGTTTTGAACATCGTTTAGAAGAATTTCTTTTGTAGATTTGCAACCTATACGAAGAAGAAGTTTTTTATTAAATAAATCATCTTGAAATTTTGAAATACATAAAACGATTGACAAAATTTTCTTTTTAATTGTTGAATAATTTTTTTGGGCTTCGTTCTAAATGCTGGAATGATATCGGACTATTTGTTCGGTAGAATCAGAGGTGAATTTCTTTTGTTCAAGTATACCATCGTAACCTATTTCTGATGCATCAGTTTGAACTATCATAAATGCATTTGGGTGCGGTATTCCGACACATGGTAAGGCTTTGACCTTTTGTTTGAGTATTCAGACAGTATTGGCATATTCTTCAGACCAATGAGGAGAAGTTTTTCGTAATCGTTTATATAGAGGTTCACAGAACTTTCTTAGATTTGGAAAAAAATCAGACACATAATTAAGACAACCTAAAAATCGTTGTAATTGAGTTTTATCTTTAATTTCGTTGGAAAATTTATCCGCAAATTCAATTGTTCTAGCAATTGGGCGTATAGTGCCTTGGTAGATATCATGTCTTAAAAACCTAATTTTGATTTGGAATAATTTCATTTTAAGTGCAGATACAACTAATCCGTTTTTGTTGATAACATGTAAAAAGGTATGAAGATATTTAAAGTGTTGGTCAATACTATTTGAATAGACAAGGACATCATCTATATAAACTATTGTGAAATGAGTGTAAGGATTGAAAATATCATTCATAATGTTTTGAAGCTCTGAAGGTACATTCTTTAATCCAAAGGGCGTAACATTCCACTCATAATGTCTGAATGGAACTGTAAATGCTGTCTTATAATGATCTTCGTCTGTAATTTGAATTTGCCAAAAACAACTTTTCATATCGAATTTCGAGAATATTTTTGTATCATAAAAGCAATTGAGTAGATCACGTCTATTAGGAATTGAATATCTGATCCATTGTAATACTTTGTTTAATGGTTTATAATTAATAATTAAACGAGGCATGCCTCACACTTTTTCTGCTTGATTATTAACATAAAATGCTGCACAGCTTCAAGGAGATTTAGATGGTCTAATTAATCTCTTTTTCAATAATGTTTCTATTTCTTTTTTACAAAATTCAAGGAGTTCTTTATTCATTTGAATAGGTCTAGCTTTAGTTAGAATATTTTTTTTCTGAGAAATCTTTTTCATAAGGAAGTGATATTATATGTTTTTTTTCTTTGCCAAAATGCATTGGGAAGATCAGAACATCCTTCATTCCTAAACAATTCGTGTAATTCATATATTTTCTTTTAGATAGAGGGTTGTTGTAACCTTTCTTCATTTTTTTTTTTTTATAGACAATTTCAGTTTGTAAAAATGAATATGTTTTTTCTTTTCATAAAGAAGATCAATTTGCTTTAATATTGAGGAATTTTGTAGCAAAGATAAATCTTTTTGATAAATAGGGGTAATAAATTTGAATAATATTGTTATTCCCATAATTTCTATATGCACACTAATTTAATCTACTTTAAATGGATAAATTTGAGTAATGAAAGGAGTTCCAAGAATAACTTCTTGACCTATATCTCGTACTAAAATAAATGAGTTTTTAAAACAATATCCTTGATTGCATATGTAAGCATTTGATAATTTATACTTAATTTGTAACGCCACACCATTAGCATTATGAAGCCGTTCCTTTGTTTTTTCATAATATATAGAGGAAATTAATCCTTCTCTTATACAATTTTGATCCGCACCACTATTTAATAGTGCAACAGTATTTAATTCAAAGTTATCTTTAATTTTAAGAGTAATATGATTATACCATTTTTGAAAATTTATTTGATTAATAGTTGAAACAAATTGTTGATCAGTAGAGATATCTTCTAGCTGACGATACTAAAAAGAATAAGTCAAACATCTTAGATGATATTGCAAAGCCCTATTTATAAGACGCTCAAAAAAATTAGAACTACCAGATACTAGTACTCCTTTAATTTTAAAAATATATGAGAAATTAAAAGAAACAGAAACTTCAATTAATAATACAGTTAATATTTTAGAAAAAGATTTATCTCAATCAGATGATGATTTCCAAAATATTAATAAAATATATAAAAAAGGAACTTCCATATTATTCCAGGCAAACTCCTCCAGATCTTTAACGCGAAAGTGCTAGAACAATAATTACTAAAACTTTTGCTGGTGATTCAATATATGAATGGAATATTGATGGTCGCAGTGACCACGAAATATTTGTAACACTCCAAAGAATGTTGATTGCTTATACAGCTTATTCGACTAAACGTGCAATAGATTTATAAGCTTTTGATTTATTAACCACTGGATTCACTAGTATACTCAAAAATTGGTAAGAGAATTATATTCAAGAGGATGAACGTAATAAAATCAAAACTCACACAAATTCTCAAGGACAACCTGACAATATAGAAACATTAATTTACACAATTGTTACTAATTTTCTTGGAAGTCCTAAAGATATTAATGTTGTAACAGATATTCTTTAAACAAATTTAAGATGTCCAACTCTCAAAGATTACAATTGGTATAAAGATATATTTTTAATATACCTATTAAAAAGAGAAGACTGTCGACAACTTTATTGGAAGGAAAAATTTGTTTCAGGATTACCATCTTTATTTTCTCAAAGAATATTTAATAAATTAAGTGAAGTCATCGGTAAATGTCCAATTCCATTCGAACAAATTATTTTTGGTCAATTATTAAGTTTTATTAAAAAAAGAAGGAATTTCATTATGTAATGAATTAAGATTACAAGCGAGATATTCAATAGATGATGCCGCTAAACGAAAAGAATTAGGTTCTTTTTGTGAAGCATTTTGCCTTCCAAAGTTAGAAGCTCCATTTGTAAAAAAAATGAAGAAAAACTCAAATTAGTAAGAAGAAATAATATAATACACGAAACTCAAATTACAAAAAATTAAGTCCTAAAAAGACTACTACAATAAAGAAAATCAATAATACAAATACTTGTTATAAATGTGACAAACCCGGTCATTATGCAAAAAGTTATAAAGTAAAAAAGAAACTAAATGAAATATGGGCAGAACATTCAGATATTCAAGATAAACTAGTGCGCATTCTGTGCTTTGCACGAATATATGTGGAAATTTTGTGATCATATGTTTTTCTTCAAAGATCATGTGATTTTATCATTTATTTTAATTAGAAGTGCTAATTTGTTTAACTAATTATTACAAAAAAATATCTACATAAACTATTTTATTTTTGACATATTGTTTAGATTGACAACTATGTTTTTAGTTGGACACTATTTGTAGCATGATAAAAGAACAATTCTTATATTTGATGGTTTTTTATAAAAAAAGAACAAAACGAGGGAAAAAGGGTTGAAGAGGTTAGTGTCAAACGGTATACATGCATGATAATCGTATATATAACTTTGAGGCATGTAAATGCATTTATCATATAATAAGAAATTCGAGATTGAATGATTCATCATCAAAGGGTTGTATATAATTTAATATACGTAATAATGTATCAATTTGCAGTTAGTTCTCAAAAAGATATAAGGTCATTTTGATGACAAGGCAAGTCTGCGTCTCAATTTTTTTATGCTACAGTTTAACTAGGTGTCCTTATAGACGTATTTGTAAAATAAATCTCACGAATATAAGTGTCCGATGATCTTATTACATTTGTAAAATAAATATCATTATTTAATGACCTTTTTACTTAAAAATGAAAAATAGAAGATATAAAAACATTAAACCATATATGATAAATGCATTTACATATTTCAAAGTTAAATACACAATCATTATATGTGTATAACATTTGACACTAATCTTTTCACCTTTTTTTTTGCTTTTTTTAAAAATAAAAACCATCCAAAGTAAATTTTGTTCTCCCGCCTTTTATACTTCATCTTAGCATGGGATACATATTTTTTAAAAAAACTTTTGGCATAATTTAATGTCATTTGGCCTATTGGAGTTGTCCCTTCAAATTGGGATAATGAATGATGCAAGTGGAATATCCAACCAATCAATTCATAAATTCATAACTGTTAAAACAATTGAATAAAAAATAATTATTTAACATTGACACTGAAACATGGGTAATAAAATCGATGACAATTAAATGAATCAAATAAAGCATAGTGACATACTATTGATATAAATGTAAGATAGCCAATAGGAATTCGCTACTTGTCAAAACACCATTAATCCATTCAATTATATATATATATATATATATATATATATATATATATATATATATATATATATATATATATATGATTAATTTCATTATTTGAACTCAAAGATACGCCTAGTTAATCAGAAAATTCATTGTCCTCATCTGATTATGAAGACAATAATATCAATGAATTAGAAAGTGATTCAAGTGAATATTCATCAAGTAATGAGTTCTCAAGAATATACTAAAAGTGTATTAATGTCATAACTACTAATAATAGTGAAAAAGAATTTTTATTGGATTTAATTGATCAAATCCAAGATACAGAATCAAGAAAGGCGTATTTACAAAAACTCAAAAGTATCTTAATAAAAGAAGACTCTTTAGAACCTCCTCATAAGGTAAGTATCAGTAAAATATTTGAAACACGTGAGATTCCAAATATTTTAAAAGTAGTTAATATTCAAGACATAAAAATTGAAATTAATATTTTAAAAGAACAAATTAAAAATTCACAAAAAGATTTATGTTCATTATAGACAAAAGATCTTGAATTAGAAACAAGATTAGCATTAATAGAAAATAAACCTTCTTCTTCAAATATTCAATCAGAAGATATCTCTACTGATTAACAATTTGTTTCAACTATTAATCAAATAAATTTTCAAAAATAGTATATTCATATTACTCTTATTATTAAAGATAGCTTTGAATTAAATACTATTGCACTGCTAGATAGTGGTGCGGATCAAAATTGTATAAGAGAAGGATTAATTCCCTCTATATATTATGAAAAAAACAAAAGAACGACTTCATAGTGCTAATGGTATGGCATTACAAATTAAGTATAAATTATCAAATGCTTACATATGCAATCAATGATCTTATTTTAAAAACTCATTTATTTTAGTATAAGATATAAGTCACGAAGTTATTCTTGGAACTCCTTTCATTACTCAAATTTATCCATTTAAAGTAGATCAAATTGGTGTGCATACAGAAACTATGGGAACAATAATATTATTCAAATTTATTACCATTGTTTATCAAAAAGATTTATTTTTATTACAAAATTCCTAACTCCTAGCCAAGCATCCAAACGTAACTCAGATGGCCTCTTAGTTTAGAGATAGTCTAGGTAGTAGTAAGAACTCTAATGTGGTTAACAACAAGGAAGTTAGTTGTCAACTTGATTTTTCTAATTCTAAAATTCCTAAACAAAAAATTGAAACAATTTATCAAATAGGTAAGTTTGATTTCAATGCTGCTTTATGAATAAAGGATCATGAAGAAACATTTAGTTTAGACAAAGAATTTCAAACTATTAAATTACTTTCAAAAGTTGCTATTGAAAAATACGAAGAGAAATATCGATACATTCATTTTGATATGATTCAAGTTGCACTCAAACCTTTAGCAAGATTAGGATTAGATTGTCCGATATTCATGGCCCTAAGAGATAATAGATTAATACGTTACAAAGATTCATTATTAGCCATGATTCAAACTGATATTTGCAATGGTCCTATATATTTTAATTGTTGTCTAAATTATTCAGTAGACTTAAATAAGCCTTGGATTATGGATACTTTAGTGTTAGATGTCCATCTTCCTAATATTCAAAATGATTTAAAAGTTCAATTTCGCGAGCTTTCAAGAAATTTTGCTATTACTTACAGAGTATATTTCAAATTACTATCATCCCAACTTAATTCAAAATGTATATTAAAACCTACTGTAGATGAAACCATATTATTAAATGCTGAATCAGATAATATTACTACTTTTACTCCTACGTTATTAAAATGGAATGAAATTACTATTCCTCAAGAATTTATTATTCAAAATACTAGACCACAAAAAAATATTTCTCAATAAAATATTCAACAAATAATAGAAGAGCCTGATGGTAAAATACTAATAAGATTTAATTAAAGAAGAGAAAAAGGTTTGTCTTCAAGATTTTCAGAAAATATGAAACTCCCTCGAACTTCAGATTCAATGCCTTCTAGGTCATCTAATTATGATTATTTGAAAGATAATCAAGTAGAAGATACTCAAAAAATTTATTATAAAGCTCCAATAGTCGAGCCAATAGATGAAGCTACTTCATCCATAGGTTCACCAACTTACTCAACTATGCAAACCCCATCGTTCTCTCTAATTAATGTCATTTCAAGGCCATTTGAAATCAACAAAGATTATTTACGATAAAATTTCAATTCAATAGAAAATAAAACCAAAAGAGAATGGTTTCTTTCATACTTTGATTTAAATGCACAATTATTTATCAGACAAAAGTGGTATTCATTTATGAAAAGACATAAAATAAATATCCCTTACTTTAATTGGTGGGCTATAAATTATCAAATGCTTACATATGCAATCAGGGACATTGTTTTAAAAACTCATTTATTTTAGTACGAGATATAGGTCAAGAAGTTATTATTGAAACCCCGTTCATTACTCAAATTTATCCATTTAAAGTAGATCAAATTGGTGTGTATATAGAAATTATGAGAAGAACAATATTATTCAAATTTATCACCCCTATTTATCAAAAAGATTTATTTTTGTTACAAAATACCTCAATGTCAAGACAAATCAATGTAATTGAATGTAACAATTCGAAATATTGGTATAAATTAAAAAAGCTTGAAGTCATTAAACGACTCAATAATGATCAAAAGGAATTGCAGGAAATAAATCAACGACTAGAGAAAATAGGCATTATCTTACGCAATCATATTACATCAAGGTCACCCCCAGATTTCAATGAATTTTATATGAAATGGTTAAATGAACATTATCAATTAGTGTGCGAATGTCATGATATGGAAAAAACCATAGAATACTGAAAAACTAATCTTAGAGCACTCAATGTATGCGTAGCCGAATATCAAATCATATGGCCTAAACCTATTCAATGCGGAGTAAAATATTTTCAAAAGTTTAAAAAAAAAAAATTCCTTTACAATATTTCCACTATGAGTTTTACCATTTCTGACAACAGCTATATTTTTTTTTAGCCATCAACATCAACCAAGATAATAGGAAAGAAAGAAAGATTCAAACTCCTCAGTAATATGCCATGACACCTAATACTCATGCCCATCCTCAATATTCAATCCCTATCACGAACCAATTCCAAACCCTACCTTCTGAAGATTTTCCTCCATTAACTTATGCTCAGGCCTCAATTAAACATCCTTCATCCTCTACTCAAACATCTTCTTTAGACTTATCAAAATATTTCACCAAACAAATACGCAATCATGTTGCCTATGCTAAATACCGAGAACCTCAATATCTTCTTTAACTCAATAAATTTGTCAAAACTACTTTTCTTCCAGATTGCTACTATATTCCAGACTCCTCGTTAAAAACACGATAATTTTATGAATTTATCCTTGTTGACTCTAAATTTGTAGAAATTGAACATATTTCAGACGAACATAATCCAAATTTTATAGCCTATTTCAAATGTCGAATCCTCAAAGTTCTTACAGAAAAAGACCGATCTACTACATATGCCACTAAATCCTTTTCTGTTCCATTCAATCCTTCAAGATATCACTATGTGAATTATCAAAATGCATGGTATGAAACATTTCTTTACCGACCATTTAATCATTCCTAGTTCACCAGTTTTGATACAAGAACTGAAATTACATTTCCATTATGATTTTATGAATGGTGGACTATTTATGGTAGTCTTCAAAACATATGGCCAGAGGAAGTCAAAAAATCATTCCAATTTTATTCCAAATTCGCTACAAATTCTCCAGAACTCACAGGAATCCTATTCCACAAGAAATTTGGTATTCCTTGGATTTTAATTGGTCTTTCAGTATTATGCAATATTATCCACCACCAGCATCATTCTCTCTCGTCAAAGAATACAAAATCAAATGGTGGGAAAAATTTGCAATTAGCAAGTTTTGCTCTTTAGACCTTGTCTAAGCAAAAATGTTGCATACAACACAGCAAGTTATTCCAGTAATGCCATCAACTCCCCAAAAGAAGCAAGAGGGATCCTCAAAAGATAAAGGCAAAGTTACCTCGTCCAATGAGCTTGATGAACTCCAGTTACTCAGAAAAGAGATCAAATTACTCAAAAAACAAAAACAATTGTTATTACTGTCCAAAGCCACTTCATCAGACTCATCCTCATCTTTAGTTCATTCAATTTATGACTCATGGGGTGGTCCCCGTGCTCAAGATTCCTATGACTATTGAGTAGATTTTCTACTCCTAGTGTTTATTCAAACAAAAAAGGTTTTATTACTAACGTGTTTTGTAGGTTTCAATCATTTCAATCACCACTTCATCTCAAACCCCGGGAGGGATATCCAGCAATCAGCAATCAATCAATCTAAATACATCCAAAATACTATTATGATTTATTATGACATTATGACTCATCAAGACATCATATTCATTACGACTCATTAAGATATCATCGTGTCAATATCAAAGGCAATGACTCATCAAGACAAGCAATTATGCAAGACTATGACTCGTCATCAGGATTTATGCAATGTCACTATCAAGACAGCTCATCAGAATAATAATTCAAGAACAGTTCAAAGTCCATTATTACTCAATACTGTTTCACTTTTGACGTGGTTCCAATCCAAGTTCAACAAGAAGCATCAATAATTCAAGATTGTCGGCAGAAGTTATCAATACAAGATTCCATTTTATTATTCAATCTGTACCGTTCATGTGTAAACAGTTAATTTCATGTTGTATTCTATAAATAGGTACTCCATAGCATTATATTGGACACGCCTTTGAACGCCTTAGAAAGCTTTACAAGCCTTAGAGGCGTTACAACTCACTCCTATAATCCACTCTCCTCTTAAATAGCCTTCTCCATCTCCCTTGTATTCCATTACCAAGTGCTTCGATTCAAATTCTTGTACCAAGTTTTATTAATTCAAATAAAAGTAAGTTTTTATTTATCTATTTTGTTTATTTCAATTTCATTATTTTTAATTTCGTTTTGATCATTTCAAAATTATACTTTGCATGACATCAATTTGTTACTCTGCTTCCCTGCAGCATTAATCCCGTATCTTGGCCTTCACTCCTACCTGCCTAGGTCGATCCGGCCCCCATTGGTCTAGCCATTGCTAGCGTTGGTCAGCCGTGTGTTAGGTGGTCCCGGTGGGGTGGTCCCGGTAGAATATGCATAACTCCTAGCTAGGCATCCAAATGTAACTCAGATGGCCTCTTGGTTTAGAGATCGTCTTAATTTAGGTAGTAGTAAGAACTCTAATGTGGTTAACAGCAAGGAAGTTAGTTGTCAAGGCAATACCCTTGATTGCATATGTAAGCATTTGATAATTTATGCTTAATTTGTAACGCCATGCGATTAGCACTATGAAATCGTTCTTTTATTTTTTCATAATATATAGAGGGAATAAATCCTTCTCTTATACAATTTTGATCCACACCACTATCTAGCAGTGCAATAGTATTTAATTCAAAGCTATCTTTAATTTTAAGAGTAATATGAATATACCATCTTTGAAAATTTATTTCATTAATAGTTGAAACAAATTGTTGATTAGTAGAGATATCTTCTGATTGAATGTTTGAAGAAGAAGGTTTGTTTTCTATTAATGTTAATCTTGTTTCTAATTTAAGATCTTTTGTCTGTAATGAAAAAATCTTTTTGTAAATTTTTAATTTGTTCTTTTAAAATATAAATTTCAATTTTTAAGTCTTAAATATTAACTACTTTTAAAATATTTAGAATCTCACGTATTTCAGATATTTTATTGATGCTTGCCTTATGAGGAGGTTCTAAAGAGTCTTCTTTTATTAAGATACTTTTGAGTTTTTGTAAATACTCTTTTCTTAATTCTGTATCTTGGATTTGATCATTTAAATCCAATAAAAATTCTTTTTCACGATTATTAGTAGTTATGAAATTAATACACTTATAGCATATTCTTGAGGACTCATTACTTGATGAATATTCACTTGAATCACTTTCTAATTCATTGATATTATTGTCTTCATAATCAGAGGAGGACGTTGAATTTTCTAATTGACTAGGCGTACCTTTGAGTTCAAATAGTGAAATTAATTTATCTTGAATATCTGGATGTTCTGCACATATTTTATTTAGTTTCTTTTTGACTTTACAATTTTTTGTATAATGACCTGTTTTTCCACATTTATAACAAGTATTTGTATTATTGATTTTCTTTTTTATAGTAGTCCTTTTAGGACTTAATTTTTTATAATTTGGATTTCGTGTATTATATTGTTTCTTCTTACTAATTTAAGTTTTTTTTCGTTTTTTTACAGATAGAGCTTTAACTTTGGAGGGCAGAATGCTTCACAAGAAGAACTTAATTCTTTTCATTTAGCGACTTTATCTATTGAATATCTCACTTGTAATCTTAATTCATTGCATAATGAAATTCCTTCTTTTTAAATAAAACTTAATAATTGGCCAAACATAATTTGTTTGAATGGAATTGGACCTTTACCAATGACTTCACTTAATTTGTTAAATATTCTTTGAGAAAATAAAGATGGTAATCCTGAAACAAATGTTTCCTCCCAATAAGGTTGCTGACAGTCTTCTCTTTTTAATAGGTATGTTAAAAATGTATCTTTATACTTGTTGTAATCTTCGAGAGTTGGGCATCTTAAATTCGTTAGAAGAATATCTGTAGCCGCATTAATATCTTTAGGACTTCCAACAAAATTAGTAATGTTTCTATATTGTCAGGTTGTCCTTGACAATTTGTATGAGTTCTGATTTTATTATGTTCATCCTCTTGAATATAATTCTCTCAACAATTTTTGAGTATACCAGTGAATCCAGAGGTTAATAAATCAAAAGCTTATAAATCAGTTGCACGTTTAGTTGAATAAGCTGTATACACAATCAACATTCTTTGGAGTGTTACGAATATTTCATGGTCACTACGACCATCAATATTCCATTTATACATTGAATCACTAGCAAAATTTTAAGTAATTATTGTTCTAGCACTTTCAAGATACAAATCTGGAGGACTTTGCTTGGAATAATAGGGAAGTTTCTTTTTTATATATTTTATTAATACTTTGAAAATCATTATCTGATTGAGATAAATCTTTTTCTAAAATATTAATTGTATTGTTAGTTGAAGTTTCTGCTTCTTTTAATTTCTCATGTATTTTTAAAATTAAAGGAGTACTAGTATCTGGTAGTTCTAATTTATTTGAGCGTCTTATTTTAAATAGGGGTTTTGCAATATCATCTAAGAAATTTACCTTATTCTTTTTAGTATCGTAAATATCTAAATTTTCTAATTTTTCAGTTAATGAACCAATTTCCTATTTTTTAACAATTGCTTCAATTTGTGCGGAGACCATATTGACTTGTTGACACACCGTGTGCAATATTTGGTTTGTGTAATACTTGGTTTGTATAATTATTTTGATAATATACCTTTTTAATATTACTTAAAAGTACTTGACTATTTTCTGGATCATTTCTACCTATTTTGAATGGAATTACGAGAATATTACTTTCAGGGGTAGTTAATATAATTTCTTCTAATAAAGGAGTAAAAGAGGTAATTATTTGACCATTTTTGAGCGTCCATTTTTTAGCAAAATTAATATTAGTATTTATTTCTTTGACATAGAATGGGTCTGGAAGATTATGATCAGAGCCAAATATAGCCCACCAATTAAAGAAAGAAACATTTACTTTATATCTTTCCGCAAATGAATACCACTCTTGTCTAATGAGTGATTGTGCATTTAAATCAAAGTGTGAAAGGAACCATTCTCTTTTGGCTTTATCTTCTATTGAATTAAAATTTTATCGTAAATAATCTATATTGATTTCAAAGGGCCCTGAAATGACATTAATTGAAGAAAACGATAGGGGTTGCATAGTTGAGTAAGTTGGTGAACCTATAGAAGAAGTAGTTTCATCTATTGGCTCAGCTATTGGAGTTTTATAATAAATTTTTTAAGTATCTTCTACTTGATTATCCTTCAAATAATCATAATTAGATGACCTAGCAGGCATTGAATACAAAGTTCGAGGGAGTTTTATATTTTCTGAAAATCTTGAAAATGAATCTTTTTCTCTACTTGAATTAAATCTTATTAGTATTTTGCCATCAGGTTCTTCTATTATTTGTTGAATATTCTTTTGAGCAATATTTCTTTATGGTCTAGTATTTTGAATAATAAATTCTTGGGGAATAGTAATTTCATTCCATTTTAATAACTTAGGAATAAAAGTAGTGATATTATCTGATTCAGTTTTTAATAATAAGGTTTCGTCTAAAGTAGGTTTTAATATACAGTTCTGATTAAGTTAGGATGATAGTAATTTGAAATATACTCTGTAAGTAATAGCAAAATTTCATAAAAGCTCGAAAAATTGAACTTTTAAATCATTTTGAATATTAGGAAGATGGATATTTAACACTAAAGCATCCATAATCCAAGGGTCATTTAAATCTACTGAATAATTTGGACAACAATTAAAATATATAGGACCAGTGCAGAATTAGTTTGAATCGTGGCTAATAATGAATCTTTGTAAAGTATTAATCTATTGTCTCTTAGGGCTATGAATATCGGACAATCTAATCCTAATCTTGTTAAAGGTTTGAGTGCAACTTGAATCATACAAAAATGAATGTATCGATATTTCTCTTTGTATTTTTTAATAGCAACTTTTAAAAGTAATTTAATAGTTTAAAATTCTTTGTCTAACCTAAATGTTTCTTCGTAATCCTTTATTGATAAAGCAACATTGAAATCAAACTTACCTATTTGATAAATTGTTTTGATTTTTTGTTTAAGAATTTTTCAATTAGAAAAATTAATTTGACAACTAACTTCCTTGTTGTTACCCACATTAGAGTTCTTACTGCTATCTACAAGAGTCCATCTGAGTTACGGTTGAACACTTAGCTAGGAGTCATGTACATTCTATCGAGACCATTGGGACCACCTAACACATGGCTGACCAACGAACTTATCGGGGCTGACCAACAGCTGACCAATACTAGCAATAGCTAGATACCAACTAAATAGACAACTTGGCTCTGATACCAATCGGGGGGCAGGATCGACCTAGACGGGTGGGAGTGAAGGCCTAGATGCGGGATTAATGCAGCAGGGGAGTGTAGTAGCAAATTGATGTTATGCAAAGTATAATTTTGAAATGATGATCAAAACGAAATTTGAAATAATGGAATTGAAATGAACAGACGTATGAATAAAAAGTTACTTTTATTTGAATTAATAAAACTTGGTACCAGGATTTGAATTGAAGCGACTTGGTAATAGCGTACAAGGGAGATGAAGAAGATTATTTGAGTGGAGAGCAGAATACAGAAATGAGGTTGTGAATTGGCTATGTAAAGCTTGTAAGGCTTGTAAAGCTTTGAAAAGTGTTCAAAGGTGTGTGTGATACGAAGCTATGGAGTACTTATTTATAGAATACGACATGAAATTAATTGTTTACACGTGAATGGTAAAGATTGAGTAATAAAATGGAATCTTGTGTTGATAACTTCTGCCAATAATCTTGAATTATTGATGCTTCTTGTTGAACTTGGATTGGAACCACGTCAAAAGTGAAACAGTATTGAGTAGTAACCGACTTTGGACTATTCTTGAATTATTGTTCTGATGAGCTGTCTTGAACAGTGACGAAATTGCATAAATCATGATCATGAGTCATAGTCTTCCATAATTGCTTATCTTGATGAGTCATGCCTATTGATGGGTTTGAGGATTAGGTGTCATGGCATATTGCTGAGGAGTTTGAATCTTTCTTTTTCTCCTATTATCTTGGTTCATGTTGACGGCTGAAAATAAAATATAGTTGTTGTCAAAAATGGTAAAACTCATAGTGGAAATATTGTAAAGGAATTTTTTTTAACCTTTTGAAAATATTTACTCTGCATTGAAAAGGTTTAGGCTATATGATTTGATATTCGGCTATATATGCATTGAGTGTTCTAAGATTAGTTTTTCAGTATTCCGTGGTTTTTTCCAGATCATGACATTGGCACACTAATTGATAATGCTGATTTAACCATTTCATATAAAATTCATTGAAATCTGGGGGTGACCTTCGTGTAATATGATTGCGTAAGATAATGCTTATTTCCTCTAGTTGTTGATTTATTTCTTGCAATTCCCTTTGATCATTGTTGAGTCGTTTAATGACTTCAAGCCTTTTTAATTTATATCAATATTTCGTATTGTTACATTCAATTACATTGATTTATCTTGATATTGAGGTATTTTGTAATAAATATAAATCTTTTTGATAAACAGGGGTAATAAATTTGAATAATATTGTTGTTCTCATAATTTCTATATGCACACCAATTTGATCTACTTTAAATGGATAAATTTGAATAATGAAAAGAGTTCTAAGAATAACTTCTTGACCTATATCTCGTACTAAAATACATGAGTTTTTAAAACAATATCCTTGATTGCATATGTAAGCATTTGACTTAATATGTAACGCCATACTATTAGCACTATGAAGTCGTTCTTTTGTTTTTTCATAATATATGGAGGAAATTAATCCTTCTCTTATATAATTTTGATCCACACCACTATCTAATAGTGCAATAGTATTTCATTCAACACTATCTTTAATTTTAAGAGTAATATGAATAAACCATCTTTGAAAATTTATTTGATTAATAGTTGAAACAAATTGTTGATCAGTAGAGATATCTTTTGATTGAATGTTGGAAGAAGAAGTTTTGTTTTCTATTAATGGTAATCTTGTTTCTAATTCAAGATCTTTTGTCTAATGAAAAAATCTTTTTGTAAATTTTTAATTTGTTCTTTTAGAATATTAATTTCAATTCTTAAGTCTTGAATATTAATCACTTTTAAAATACTTGAAATCTCACGTATTTCAAATATTTTATTGATACTTACCTTATGAGCACATTCTAAAGAGTCTTCTTTTATTAAGATACTTTTGAGTTTTTGTAAATACTCTTTTCTTAATTCTGTATCTTGGATTTGATCAATTAAATCCAATAAAAATTCTTTTTCACTATTATTAGTAGTTATGAAATTAATACACTTATAGTATATTCTTGAGGACTCATTACTTGATGAGTATTCACTTGAATCACTTTCTAATTCATTAATATTATTGTCTTCATAATCAGAGGAGGACGATGAATTTTCTGATTGACTAGGTATATCTTTGAGTTCAAATAATGAAATTGATTTATCTTTAATATGTGGATGTTTGGCCCATATTTCATTTAGTTTCTTTTTGACTTTACAATTTTTTGCATAATGACCTGGTTTGTCACATTTATAACAAGTATTTGTATTATTGATTTTCTTTTTTATAGTAGTCTTTTTAGGACTTAATTTTTTGTAATTTGGATTTCGTGTATTATATTGTTTCCTCTTACTAATTTAAGTTTTTCTTCGTTCTTTACAGATGGAGCTTCTAACTTTGGAAGGTAGAATGCTTCACAAAAAGAACTTAATTCTTTTCGTTTTGCGGCTTTCTCTATTGAATATCTCGCTCGTAATCTTAATTCATTGCATAATGAAGTTCCTTCTTTTTAAATAAAACTTAATAATTGACGAAACGTAATTTGTTCGAATAGAATTGGACCTTTACCGATGACTTTATTTATTAAATATTCTTTGAGAAAATAAAAATAGTAATACTGAAACAAATTTTTCCTTCCAATAAGGTTGTCGACAGTCTTCTCTTTTTAATAGGTATGTTAAAAATGTATCTTTATACCAGTTGTAATCTTCGAGAGTTGGACATCTTAAATTTGTTAAAAGAATATCTATTGCAGCATTAATATCTTTAGGACTTGCACGAAAATTAGTAACAATTGTCTAAATTAATGTTTCTATATTGTCAGGTTGTCCTTGAGAATTTGTATGAGTTCTGATTTTATTACATTCATCCTTTAGAATATAATTCTCCCACCAATTTTTGAGTACCCCAGCGAATACAGAGGTTAATAAATCAAAAGTTTGTAAATCTGTTGCACGTTTAGTTGAATAAGCTGTATAAGCAATCAGCATTCTTTGGAGTGTTACAAATATTTCGTGGTCACTACGACCATCAATATTCCATTCATATATTGAATCACTAGCCTATATGCGGGATTAATGCAGCAGGGGAGTGGAGTAGCAAATTGATGATATACAAAGTATATTTTTTAAATGATGGTCAAAACGAAATTTGAAATAATGGAATTGAAATGAACAAAAACTTAGTTTTATTTGAATTAATAAAACTTGTTATAAGAATTTGAATCGAAGCACTTGGTAATGGAGTACAAGGGAGATGGAGGAGGCTATTTGAAAGGAGAGTGGATTACCAGAGTGAGGTTGTGAATTGGCTGTGTAAAGCTTGTAATGTTCAAAGGTGTTCAAAGATGTGTCTCATACAATACTATGGAGTACCTATTTATAGAATACAACTTGGAATTAATTGCTTACACGTGAACGGTAAAGATTGAATAATAAAATGGAATCTTATGTTGATAACTTCTGCCGACAACTTGAATTATTGATGGTTCTTGTTGAACTTGGATTGGAACCACGTCGAAAGTGAAACAACATTGAGTAATAATAGACTTTGGACTGTTCTTGAACTATTGTTCTGATGAGCTATCTTGAACAGTGATGAAATTGTATAGATCCTGATAATGAGTCATAGTCTTGCATAATTGCTTGTCTTGATGAGTCATCCTTTTTGATGTTGACATATTGTTGAGTCACGATAAATCATAATGGTATTTTGAAATGTATTTGGAGTGATTGATTGCTGATTGCTGGATGTGATCCTTGCAAATATTCTCTTGTTAAAAAATCTGGTAAAGAATTATCTTTGCCTTGAATAAATTCAATGTCAAAATCAAATGCAGATAAAATAGCTTGCCAATGAGCGAATATTTGTTTAGAAACAATGTTTTGAACATCTTTTAGAAGAATTTCTTTTGCAGATTTACAATCTGTGCGAAGAAGAAATTTTTTATTAAATAAATCATCTAGAAATTTTGAAACACATAAAACGATTGACAAATTTTCTTTTTTAATTGTTGAATAATTTTTTTGGGCTTCGTTCCAAATGCCAGAATAATATCGGACTATTTATTCGATAGAATCAGAGGTGAGTTTCTTTCGTTTAAGTATATCGCCGTAACCTATTTCTGATGCATCAGTTTGAACTATCATAAATGCATTTGGGTGCGGTATTCCGAGACATGGTAAGGCTTTGACCTTTGCTCAGGCCTCAATTAGACATCCTGCATCCACTACTCAAACACCTTCTTTAGACTTATCAAAATATTTCACGAAACAAATACGCAATCATGTCGCCTACACTAAATACCTAGAACCTCAATCTCTTGTTGAACTCAATAAATTTGTCAAAGCTACTTTTCTTCCAGATTGCTACTATATTCCAAACTTCCCGTTAAAAACACGACAATTTTATGAACTTGCCCTTATTGACTCTAAATCTGTAAAAATTGAACATATTTCAGACAAACATAATCCAAAATTTATAGCCTATTCCAAATATCGAATCTTCAAAGTTCTGACAGGAAAAGACTGGTCTACTACATATACCACTAAATCCTTTTCTGCTCCATTCAATCCTTCAGGATATCACTGTATTGATTATCAAAATGCTTGGTATGAAATATTTCTTTATCGACCATTCAATCATTCCTGGTTCATCAATTTTGATACAAGAACTGAAATTATATTTCCATTATAGTTTTATGAATGGTGGACTGTCTAGGGTAGTCTTCAAAACATATGGCCAGAAGAAGTCAAAAAGTCATTCTAATTTTATTCCAAATTCGCTACAAATTCCGCAGATCTCACAAAAATCCTATTCCACAAGAAATTTGGTATTCCATGGATTTTTTGTTAGTCTTTCAGTATTATGCAATATTATCCACTACCAGCATTATTCTCTCTCATCAGAGAAGACAAAATCAAATGGTGGGAAAAATTTGCAATTAACAAGTTTTGCTCCTTAGACATTGTCCAAACAAAAATGTTACATATAATACAGCAAGTTATTCCAGTAACACCATCAACTCCCTAAAAGAAATAAGAGGAATCTCAAAAGATAAAGGCAAAGCTACCTCATCCAATGAGTTTGATGAACTCCAGTCACTCAAAAAAGAGATCAAATTGCTCAAAAAACAAAAACAATTATTATTAATATCCAAAGCCGCTTCATCAGACTCATCCTCATCCTCAGTTCATTCAACTTATGACCCATGAGGATGGTCCCTGTGCTCAAGATCCTTATGACTATTGAGTAGATTTTCTACTCCTAGTTTTTATTCAAAAAAAAAAAAGGTTTTATTACTAACATGTTTTGTAGGTTTCAATCATTTCCCGCCCCAATCCATCTCAAAACCCCGGGAGGGATGTCCAACAATCAATCGAATGCTATTATGATGACTCATCAATGTGTGTCTAGCAATCAATCCAAATACATCCAAAATACCATTATGATTCATTATGACATTATGACTCATCAAGGCATCATATTCATTACGACTCATCAAGATATCATCATGTCAACATCAAAGGCAATGACTCATCAAGATAAGTAATTATGCAAGACTATGACTCATCATCAGGATTTATGCAACGTCATTATCAAGATAGCTCATCAGAACAATAATTCAAGAACAGTCTAAAGTCTATTATTACTCAATACTGTTTCACTTTTCACATAGTTAATCCAAGTTCAACAAGAAGTATCAATAATTCAAGATTGTCGGCAAAAGTTATCAACACAAGATTCTATTTTATTATTCAATCTTTACTGTTCACATGTAAACAATTAATTGCATGTTGTATTCTATAAATAGGTACTCCATAGCATTATATGAGACACATATTCGAACACCTTTGAACGTTACGAGCTTTACACAGCTAATTCACAACCTCACTCCTGTAATCCACTCTCCTCTAAAATAGCCTTCTCCATCTCCCTTGTACTCCATTACCAAGTGCTTCGATTCAAATCTTTGTATCAAATTTTATTAATTCAAACAAAAGTAAGTTTTTATTCATCTTTTTGTTCATTTCAATTCCATTATTTCAAATTTCATTTTGATCATCATTTCAAAATTATACTTTGCATAACATCAATTTGTTACTCCGCTCCCCTACTGCATTAATCTCGCATCTAGGCCTTCACTACTACCCGCCTAGGTCAATCCTGCCCCCGATTGATTTCATAGCCAAGTTTATCTATTTAGTTAGTATCTAGCTGTTGCTAGCGTTGGTAAGCCCCGATAAGTCTGTTGGTTAACCGTGTGTTAGGTGGTCCCGATGGGGTGGTCTCAGTGGTCTCTGTAGAATGTGCATGACTCCTACCTAAGTATTCAAACATAACTCAGATGGCCTCTTGGTTTAAAGATTGTCTTAGTTTAGGTAGTAGTAAGAACTCTAATGTGGTTAACAGTAAGGAAGTTATTTATCAAATTGATTTTTCTAATTGGAAAATTCCTAAACAAAAAATAGAAACAATTTATCAAATAGGTAAGTTTGATTTCAATGCTGCTTTATCAATAAAGGATCATGAAGAAACATTTAGTTTAGATAAAGAATTTCAAACTATTAAATTACTTTCAAAAGTTACTATTAAAAAATACAAAGAGAAATATCGATACATTTATTTTGGTATAATTCAAGTTGCACTCAAAACTTTAACAAGATTAGGATTAGATTGTCCGATATTCATGGCCCTAAGAGGCAATAGATTAATACGTTACAAAGATTCATCGTTAGCCATTATTCAAACTAATATTCGTAATGGTCCCATATATTTTAATTGTTGTCTAAATTATTCAGTAAATTTAAATGACCCTTGGATTATGGATACTTTAGTGTTAGAAATCTATCTTCCTAATATTCAAAATGATTTAAAAGTTCAATTTCGCGAGCTTTCAGGAAATTTTACTATTACTTATAAAGTATCTTTCAAATTACTATCATCCTAACTTAATCCAAAATATATATTAAAATTTATTTTAGACGAAACCATATTATTAAAAGTTGAATCAGATAATATTACTCCTTTTACTCATAAGTTATTAAAACAGAATAAAATTACTATTCCCGAAGAATTTATTATTCAAAATACTAGACCACAAAGAAATATTGCTCAAAAGAATATTCAACAAATAATAGAAGAGCCTGATAGTAGAATACTAATAAGATTTAATTCAAGCAGAGAAAAAGGTTCGTCTTCAAGATTTTCAGAAAATATGGAACTACTTCGAACTTCATATTCAATGTCTTCTAAGTCATCTAATTATGATTATTTAAAGATAATCAAGTAGAATATACTCAAAAAATTTATTATAAAGCTCCAATAGCTGAGCTAATAGATGAAATTAATTCTTTCATAGGTTCACCAACTTACTCAACTATGCAACCCCAATCGTTTTCTTTAATTAATGTCATTTTAAGGCCCTTTGAAATCAATAAAGATTATTTACGAAAAAATTTCAATTCAATAGAAAATAAAGCCAAAAGAGAATGGTTCTTTTTACACTTTGATTTAATTGCACAATCATTCATTAGACAAGAGTGATATTTATTTATGGAAAGACATAAAGTAAATGCCCCTTTCTTTAATTGGTGGACTACATTTACCTCTAATCATAATCTTCCAGACTCATTTCATGTCAAAGAAATAAATACTAATATTAATTTTGCTAAAAAATGGACACTCAAAAATGGTCAAATAATTACCTCTTTTACTCCTCTATTAGAAGAAATTATATTAACTACTCCTGAAGGTAATATTCTCACAGTTCCATTCAAAATAGGTAGAAATGATCCAGAAAATAGTTAAGTACTTTGGAATGATATTAAAAAGGTATATACCCCTGAAGGTATTATACATGGTGTCTCAACAAGTTAATATGATCTCCACTCAAATTGAAGCAATTGTCAAAAAATAGAAAATTGATTCGTTAACTGAAAAATTAGAAGATTTAGATATTAACAATACTAAAAAGAATAAGCCAAACTTCTTAGATGATATTGCAAAACCCCCATTTAAAATAAGACGCTCAAATAAATTAGAACTATCAGATATTAGTACTCCTTTAATTTTAAAAATAGATGAGAAATTAAAAAAAGCAGAAACTTCAACTAACAATACAGTTAATATTTTAGAAAAAGATTTATTTCAATCAGATGATGATTTCAAAAATATTAATAAAATATATAAAAAGGAACTTTCATATTATTCCAAGCAAACTCATCCAGATCTTCATCTTAAAAGTGTTAGAATAATAATTACTGAAAATTTTGCTGGTAATTCAATGTATGAATGGAATATTGATGGTCGTGGAGACCACGAAATATTTGTAACACTCCAAATAATGTTGATTGCTTATACAGCTTATTCGACTAAACGTGCAACAGATTTACAAGCTTTTGACTTATTAACCTCTGGATTCACTAGTACACTCAAAAATTGGTGTGAGAATTATATTCAAGAAGATGAACGTAATAAAATCAGAACTCACACAAATTCTCCAGGACAACCTGACAATATAGAAACATTAATTTACACAATTGTTACTGATTTTCTTGGAAGTCCTAAAGATATTAATGCTATAATAGATATTCTTTTAACAAATTTGAGATATCTAACTCTCGAAGATTACAATTGGTATAAAGATACATTTTTAATATACCTGTTAAAAAAAGAAGACTGTCTCAATCTTGTTGGAAAGAAAAATTTGTTTCGGAATTACCATCTTTATTTTCCCAAAGAATATTTAATAAATTAAGTGAAATCATCGGTAAAGGTCCAATTCCATTCGAACAAATTACGTTCGGTCAATTATCAAGTTTTATTAAAAAAGAAGTAATTTTATTATGCAGTGAATTAAAATTACAAGCGAAATATTCAACAGATAAAGCCGCTAAACGAAAAGAATTAGGTTCTTTTTGTGAAGCATTTTGCCTTCTAAAGTTATAAGCTCCATCTGTAAAAAAAAGGGAGAAAAACTCAAATTAGGAAGAAGAAACAATATAATACACGTAATCCAAATTACAAAAAATTAAGTTCTAAAAAGACTACAACAAAAAAGAAAATCAATAATACAAATACTTGTTATAAATGTGGCAAATCAGGTCATTATGCAAAAAATTATAAAGTCAAAAAGAAACTAAATGAAATATGTGCAGAACATACAGATATTCAAGATAAATTAATTTCATTATTTGAATTCAAAGATATGCCTAGTCAATCAGAAAATTCACGCCCTCATCTGATTATGAAGACAATAATATCAATGAATTAGAAAGTGATTCAAGTGAATATTTATCAAGTAATGAGTCATCAAGAATATGCTATAAGTGTATTAATGTCATAACTACTAATAATAGTGAAAAAGAATTTTTATTACATTTAATTGATCAAATCCAAGATACAGAATTAAGAAAAGAGTATTTATAAAAACTCAAAAGTATCTTAATAAAAGAAGACTCTTTAGAACGTCCTCATAAGGTAAGTATTAATAAAATATTTGAAACACGTGAGATTTCAAAAATTTTAAAAGTAGTTAATATTCAAGACTTAAAAATTGAAATTAATATCTTAAAAGAACAAATTAATAATTTACAAAAAGATTTATGTTCATTACAGACAAAAGATATTGAATTAGAAATAAGATTAGCATTAATAGAAAACAAACTTTCGTCTTCAAACATTCAATCAGAAGATATCTCTACTGATCAACAATTTATTTCAACTATTAATCAAATAAATTTTCAAAAATGGTATGTTCATATTACTCTTAATTTGAATTAAATACTATTGCACTATTAAATAGTAGTGCGGATCAAAATTGTATAAGAGAAGGATTAATTCCCTCTATATATTATGAAAAAACAAAAGAACGACTTCATAGTGCTAATGGTATGGCGTTACAAATTAAGTATAAATTATCAAATCCTTACATATGCAATCAAAGATATTGTTTTAAAAACTCATTTATTTTAGTACGAGATATAAGTCAAGAAGCTATTCTTAGAACTCCTTTCATTACTCAAATTTATCCATTTAAAGTAGATCAAATTGGTATTCATACAGAAATTATGGGAACAACAATATTATTCAAATTTACTACCTCTGTTTATCAAAATGATTTATCTTTATTACAAAATTCCTCAATATTAAAGTGAATTGATCTTCTTCATGAAAAGAAAAAACATATTCATTTTTTACAAAACAAAACTGTTTATAAAAAATTTGAAGAAAGGTTGCAACAACCCTCTGTCCAAAAGAAAATACATGAATTACACGAATTGTTTAGGAGTGAAGTATGTTCTGATCTTCTCAATGTATTTTGGCAAAGAAAAAACATATAATATCACTTTTGAATGAAAAAGATTTCTCAGAAAAAAATATTCCAACTAAATCTAGACCTATTCAAATGAATAAAGAACTCCTTGAATTTTGTAAAAAAGAAATAGAAACATTATTAAAAAAGATATTAATTAGACCATCTAAATCTCCTTGGAGCTGTGCAGCATTTTATGTTAATAATCAAGCAGAAAAAGAGAGAGGCGTCCCTCGTTTACTTATTAATTATAAACCATTAAGCAAAGTATTACACTGGATCAGATATCCAATTCATAATAAACGTGATCTACTCAATCACTTATATGATGCAAACATATTCTCAAAATTCGATGTGAAAAGTGGTTTTTGGCAAATGCAAATTACAGAGGAAGTGTAACATCCCAAATTAAACATGTTTCACTGTTTATATTCTCCTTAATAAATCACTCAATTGTAATCTGATAAATCCAATGATAGTGGCGTTACCGCCGTCCCAAAGGACAAGACTTGAAGTATGTGTCCTCGAATAACATAGTTAAGTATAACCTCAACCATACACATTCACACATGATCATCCATTTACAATCAAGTGTTAACCAATGTAAGGTTTATAAACCACAGTAAGATAATTCACTATGTAATCTACATTCTCATGCACCGAAGAATTCAAAATACAGCTTTAAAGTATGCATATACTGTATCACCCTTGATTCATACAGATTTCCGTGCTTAACTTATTCTCTTCCACTGCCTTGCTAGTATGAGGGCAATTCTCTGAGCATTTGCCTAAAACAAAACATGAAAAATATTTCGAATTGTGAGCCGAAGCTCAGTACATGCATTCCTGAATTGTTAAATGATCATTGAAATACTAATTGGGCCCACTTTGCAATTCATTTAAGGTCAAAATAGGGAATGAGATGAATATAAAATTACATTGCTAATTATTATCTGATAGTGAACCTCTTAATACTGTTACGATCTATGGATAGGTGTACACCTGCCAAGTTGATCGGGAACCTGGCCTGAAGTCGCACGAGTAACTGAAGGGCGAATGCCCTATAGATGATAACTGATGGGGTCACTAATTAACTGATAAATCACTGTAAACTGATTCATTGATATACTTACCAAACATGATACTTTGATAAATGAACTCTGATTTCTAAAGATACAGGCAATGGACATATCTGAAGTCTTTAAAATGATATTTCACTTGATAATACTTATGCACAATGAAAACGATAGACTAGGCCGTGATTCTGCTAAAGAAATGTAATTATAGGTAAATGCAGTTAGTAAACAGTATCTACTCCCGTTGTAATGGAAATTGATTAATTAAAAAGGTTCCACAATTCCAATAATTCTATATAAGATAAGTTACAATAAAATGATTTGAAAAATAAATCAATTAGGGTTATTGAACTTGAAATACAACAAACTAAAACAAAATAGATCAAATTGGAATGATTGAGGTGATAATGAAAAGATCTTAATTGATATAAATGAAATATGGGTTTCTGATATTTTCGAAATGGATAATGGAAAGTGTAATACTTCTGAAATAGATAATAGAACGCTTAATGTCAGAAGAGGTGTTGTGAGGTTCATAAAGCTCAAATAACACTAGCTTGGTTCGATGGACACTGATTTTGAGTAATTACTCTGCTCACTTTCCAATTTTCATTTTCATGCTCATTTAACTTGGTTTTTAACCCAAGTAAGCTTCTATACATAATCACACTTGTTGAAATCACTACACTTTATAATTTCCTTACAATACCCATAATTATATAGAAACTTTTGAAAATATTTCTAAATGTCACGATTTCTATATTCACTCATATTACCGTTTGATGGTCTGCATTAGAAAATCTATATCTTTCACTCCCGACCTTCAAATAAGATGTAAAACCCCAATATGTAATGTCCACTAAAACGTTTATTCATAACACAAAGCATGATTCGCATAGTAAGGTCTCTCAAATTAGGGTAGAACACAAATGTGCATAATTTCAATTCAATCTGCACAGTCGTAGCAAAATGACCATAACGTTTTCCACAAAACTTGGATTAAGGCAATTCAAAAGCATGTGAAAGATAACTCATTGATCTATGCACACACCAAAAATGAAAAATTTTCAATGAGTCAGTCAATAACAGTTTTTTCGTAAATTTCACTGTTCAAAACTGCTCCCAGTTTCAATGTATTCTGTGCAGTCTTTAGTAAAGTGGTCATAACTTTGTCTACACAAGTCAGAATTAAGTAATTCTAAATCCTATTGAAAGCTAACGCATTGAGGTATCTTCACACCAAAAATCATAATTTTTTCACGTCCCATGAAATACCAGTTTATTCCCAAAATCACCCCTATTTTGGGTCTGTTTATAGCATAATAGCAATTATTTACGAGCTTTTCTTAACATAACCACCCATTAAAATCACTTTCTAACTTATATAAATCAGCATAAATATCTTGACATTCATTACCAATACCAAAGATCACAAAATCTCACTTAAAACAATCAAAATCCATCATCACCACCTAAACTTGCATGATCATGAACAACTTCAAACGTCACTTACTTTCAAGCATAATCCAACCATTAAAACATCAAAATAACTCTTATTTATATCAAGATAAATGATCCACAATCAAATCCAACATAAAAATCTAAAATAAAATTTGATTAGGCTACACTTTTACCTTGCTTAGTGATCAAAAGGAAGAGATGGAGGTGCTGCTTGATGTGGGAGGTGTTTGGGTGGTGGATGGTGGTTGATGGGGTGGCCGGCTGGTGGCTGGAGGTAGCAGCAGCCACTAGAACAGTGGTGGTAGGGAGGGTTAGCCATGGGGTAGGAGGAGGAGAAGAAGAAGCAAAGCTTGATATTTTGTGATATGGTGTTTACTTGGATGAAAACCACTCCAATATACTTGGCTGAGAATTAAGCACAAAAAAATCAGCTTTTTCTAATGATAATTAAGGCTTAATGATGGTAATTAGATAAGTAAATTGGTTAGGAACCGGTTGGGCCGAAATTGGACTTAAATGAGCTTAGGTTTGGGAAAAAAAATCAAACCAGGTGCGATCAATTTAATTTTTTTTTTCGAAGCTCGAAATTAAATATGATGTCATGAAAAATAATGTAATCTTTTAAATCATAATTATCGAGGCCCACTATCAATTTTCTCAAAATTTTTCGGTAAATGAAACTCGAATTGTAAAGTGAGGCCCAAAATTGAATTCTCCCAATTGGGATGATGAAATGGGATAATTAAATGCGAAAAATTAATAACACAACTTAATTAAATAAATAAACATGATTTAGGATCGGGCTATTACAGGAATATCAGTATAAGACAGCATTTACAGTTCCATTCGGCCGGTATGAGTGGAATGTTATGCCCTTTGGATTAAAGAATGCACCTTCAAAGTTTCAGAACATTATGAATGATATTTTTAATCCTTACACTCATTTCGCAGTAGTTCATATTGATGATGTCCTTGTCTATTCAAAGAGTATTGACCAACACTTCAAACATCTTCATACCTTTTTACATGTTATTAAGAAAAACGGTTCAGTTGTATCTGCGGCTAAAATGAAATTATTCCAAACCAAAATTAGGTTTTTAGGACATGATATCTACCAAGGCACTATACGCCCAATTGCTAGAACAATTGAATTTGTGGATAAATTTTCCGATGAAATTAAAGATAAAACTCAATTACAATGATTTTTAGGTTGTCTTAATTATGTGTCTGATTTTTTTCCAAATCTAAGAAAGTTCCGTGAACCTTTATATAAACGATTACAAAAAAATTCTCCTCCTTAGTTTGAAGAACATACCAATATTGTCTGAATACTCAAACAAAAGGTTAAAGCCTTACCATGTCTCGGAATACCGCACCCAAATGCATTTATGATAGTTCAAACCGACGCATCAGAAATAGGTTACAGCGGTATACTTAAACAAAAGAAACTCACCTTTGATTCCATCGAACAAATAGTCCGATATTATTCCGGCTTTTGAAACGAAGCCCAAAAAAAGTATTCAACAATTAAAAAAGAAATTTTGTCAATCATTTTATGTGTTTCAAAATTTCAAGATGATTTATTTAATAAATTTCTTCTTCGCATAGATTATAAATCTGCAAAAGAAATTCTTCTAAAAGATGTTCAAAACATTGTTTCTAAACAAATATTTGCTCGTTGGCAAGCTATTTTATCTAAATTAGATTTTGACATTGAATTTATTCAAGGCAAAGATAATTCTTTATCAGATTTTTTAACAAGAAAATTTTTACAAGGATCACACCATCAACTCCAGGAATAAAGGCAAAGCTACCTTCTCTAATGAGCTTGATAAATCCAGCTACTCAAAAAAGAGATTAAATTACTCACAAAGCAAAAACAATTGTTATTAATATCCAAAGCCACTTCATCAGATTCATCCTCATCCTTAGTTCATTCAACTTATGACCCATGGGGTGGTCCCTATGCCTAAGATCCCTATGACTATTGAGTAGATTTTCTACATCTAGTATTTATTCAAAATAAAAAGCTTTTATTACTAACGTGTTTTGTAGGTTTCAATCATTTCAACCACCACTTCATCTCAACCCCGAGAGGGATATCCAGCAATCATCAATCAATCAATCCAAATACATCCAAAATACCATTATGATTCATTATGACATTATGACTCATCAAGACATCATATTCATTACGACTCATCAAGATATCATTGTGTCAATATCAAAGGCAATGACTCATCAAGACAAGCAATTATGCAAGACTACAGCTCATCATTAGGATTTATGTAACGTTGCTATCAAGACATCTCATCAGAATAATAATTCAAGAATAGTCCAAAGTCCATTATTACTCAATACTGTTTCACTTTTGATGTGGTTCCAATCCAAGTTCAACAAGAAGCATCAATAATTCAAGATTGTCGGTACAAGTTATCAACACAAGATTTCATTTTATTATTTAATCTTTACCGTTCACGTGTAAACAATTAATTTCATGTTATATTCTATAAATGAGTACTCCATAGCATTGTATTGGGCACATCTTTGAACACCTTTGAATGCCTTAGAAAGCTTTGCAAGCCTTACAAGCTTACAACTCACTCCTGTAATCCACTCTCATCTCAAATAGCCTTCTCCATCTCCCTTATACTCCATTACCAAGTGCTTCAATTCAAGTCCTTGTATCAAGTTTTATTAATTCAAATAAAAGTTAGTTTTTATTCATCTATTTTGTTCATTTCAATTCTATTATTTCAAATTTCATTTTGATCATCATTTCAAAATTATACTTTGCATAACATCAATTTGCTACTCCGCTCCCCTACAGCATTAATCCCGCATTTAGGCCTTAGGGATATCCATCAATCAAGCCAAATACATCCAAAATGCTATTATGACGACTCATCAATGTGTGTCTAGCAATTAATCAAATGCATCCAAAGGCAATTATGATTTATCATGACTCATCAACGTGTCGACATCAAAAGGCATGACTTATCAAGACAAGCAATTATGCAAGACTATGACTCATTATCAGGATCTATACAATTTCATCACTGTTCAAGATAGCTCATCAGAACAATAATTCAAGAACAGTCCAAAGTCTATTATTACTCAATGCTGTTTCACTTTCGACGTGGTTCCAATCCAAGTTCAACAAGAAACATCAATAATTCAAGATTGTTGTCAGAAGTCATCAACACAAGATTCCATTTTATTGTTCAATCTTTACCGTTCACGTGTAAACGATTAATTCCATGTTGTATTCTATGAATAGGTACTCCATAGCTTTGTATCACACACACCTTTGAACACCTTTGAAAGCTTCGCAAGCCTTACAAACTTTACACAGCCAATTCACAACCTCATTTTGGACAATCTAATCCTAATCCTGCGAAAGGTTTGAGTGCAACTTGAATCATATCAAAATGAATGTATCGATATTCATGGCCCTAAGAGACAATAGATTCATATGTTACAAAGATTCATTATTAGCCATGATTCAAACTAATATTTACAATGGTCCCATATATTTTAATTGTCGCCCAAATTATTTAGTAGATTTAAATGACCCTTGGATTATGGATACTTTAGTGTTAGATATCCATCTTCCTAATATTCAAAATGATTTAAAAGTTCATTTTTGCAAGCTTTCAAGAAATTTTGATATTACTTACAGAGTATATTTCAAATTACTATCATCCTAACTTAATCCAAAATGTATATTAAAACCTACTTTAGACGAAACCATATTATTAAAAGCTAAATCAGATAATATTACTACTTTTACTCATAAGTTATTAAAATGGAATGAAATTACTATTCCTCAAGAATTTATTATTCAAAATACTGGACTGCAAAGAAATATTGCTCAAAAGAATATTCAATAAATAATAGAAGAGCCTGATGGTAGAATGCTAATAAGATTTAATTAAAGAAGAGAAAAAGGTTCGTCTTCAAGATTTTCAGAAAATATGAAACTCCCTCGAACTTCATATTCAATGTCGTCTAGGTCATTTTATTCTGATTATTTGAAAGATAATCAAGTAGAAGATACTCAAAAAATTCATTATAAAGCTCCAATAGCTGAGCCAATAGATGAAGCTAATTCTTTCATAGGTTCGCCAACTTACTCAACTATGCAACCCCCATCGTTTTCTTCAATTAATGTCATTTCAAGCCCCTTTGAAATCAATAAAGATTATTTACGATAAAATTTCAATTCAATAGAGAATTATGATTTATCGTGACTTATAAACATGTCAACATCAAAAGGCATGACTCATCAAGACAAGCAATTATGCAAGACTATAACTCATTATTAGGATTTATGCAATTTTATCACTGTTCAAGACAGCTCATCAGAACAATAATTTAAAAACAGTCTAAAATCCATTATTACTCAATAGTCAATACTGTTTCACTTTTGACGTGGTTCCAATCCAAGTTCAACAAGAAGCATCAATAATTCAAGATTGTCGATAGAAGTTATCAACACAAGGTTTCATTTCATTATTCAATCTTTACCGTTCACGTGTAAACTATTAATTCTATGTTGAATTCTATAAATAGGTACTCCATAGATTTGTATCACACACACCTTTGAACACCTTAGAAAGCTTAGCAAGCGTTACAAGCTTTACAACTCACTCCTGTAATCCACCCTCCTCTCAAATAGCCTTCTCCATCTTCCTTGTACTTCATTACCATGTGCTTCGATTCAGTATCAAGTTTTATTAATTCAATTAAAAGTAAGTTTTTATTCATCTGTTTTGTTCATTTCAATTCCATTATTTCAAATTTCGTTTTGATCATCATTTTAAAATTATACTTTGCATAACATCAATTTGCTACTTCGCTCCTGTGCTGCATTAATCCTGCATCTAAGCCTTCACTCCTACCCGCCTAGGTCGATGCTGCCCTCGATTGGTATCAGAGCTAAGTTTGTCTATTTAGTTAGTGTTTAGTTGTTGTTAGCGTTGGTCAGCTGTTGGTCAGCCCCGGTAAGTCCGTTGGTCAGCCGTGTGTTAGGTGGTCCCGGTGGGGTGGTCTCAGTGGTCATGACTCCTAGCAAAGCATTCAAACGTAACTCAGATGGCCTCTTAGTTTAGATATTGTCTTAGTTTAGATAGTAGTAAGAACTCTAATGTAGCTAACAGCAAGGAAGTTAGTTGTCAAATTGATTTTTCTAATTGAAAATTTCCTAAACAAAAAATAGAAACAATTTATCAAATAGGTAAGTTGAATGAACTGAGGATGAGGGTGAATCTGATGAAGTGGCTTTGGATATTAATAATAATTGTTTTTGTTTTGTGAGTAATTTAATCTGTTTTCTTAGTAGCCAGATTTATCATGCTCATTGGATAAGGTAGCTTTGTCTTTATTTCTGGAGTTGATGATGTGATCCTTGGAAAAATTCTCTTGTTAAAAAATCTAGTAAAGAATTATCTTTACCTTGAATAAATTCAATGTCAAAATCAAATGCAGATAAAATAGCTTGCCAACGAGCAAATATTTGTTTAAAAACAATGTTTTGAACATCTTTTAGAAGAATTTGTTTTGCAGATTTGCAATCTATGCGCAGAAGAAATTTTTTATTAAATAAATCATCTTGAAATTTCGAAACACATAAAACGATTGACAAAATTTCTTTTTTAACTATTGAATAATTTTTGTGGGCTTCGTTGTAAATGCCGGAATGATATCGGATTATTTGTTCGATAAAATCAGAGGTGAGTTTCTTTTGTTTAAGTATATCGCCGTAACCTATTTCTGATGCATCGGTGTAAACTATCATAAATGCATTTGGGTGCAGTATTCCGACGCATGGTAAGGCTTTGACTTTTTGTTTGAGTATTCGGACAATATTGGTATGTTCTTCAGACCAAGGAGGAGAATTTTTTCGTAATTGTTTATATAGAGGTTCACAAAACTTTCTTAGATTTGGAAAAAAATCAGACACATAATTACGACAACCTAAAAATTGTTGTGTTTTATCTTTAATTTCGTCGGAAAATTTGTCCGCAAATTTAATTGTTCTAGCAATTGGGCGTATAGTGCCTTGGTAGATATCATGTCCTAAAAACCTAATTTTGGTTTGGAATAATTTCATTTTAGGCGCAGATACAACTGAGCCATTTTTCTTGATAGCATGTAAAAAGGTATGAAGATGTTTAAAGTGTTGGTCGATACTATTTGAATAGACAAGGACATCATCTATATAAACTATTGTGAAATGAGTGTAAGGGTTGAAAATATCATTCATAATGCTTAGAAACTCTGAAGGTGCATTCTTTAATCCAAAGGGCATAACATTCCACTCATAATGTCCGAATGGAACTGTAAATGCTGTCTTATACGGATCTTCCTATGTAATTTGAATTTGCCAAAAACCACTTTTTATATCAAATTTTGAAAATATTTTTGCATCATATAAGCAATTAAGTAGATCACGTTTATTAAGAATTGGATATCTGATTGATTAGATGGGGAGGAGTGATAGCCTAGATGCGGGATTAATGCAGCAGGGGAGCGAAGTAGCAAATTGATGTTATGCAAAGTATAATTTTGAGATGGGGATCAAAACGAAATTGCAAATAATGGAATTAAAATGAACAAAACATATGAATAAAAACTTACTTTTATTTGAATTAATAAAACTTGGTACAAGGATTTGAATCGAAGCACTTGATAATGGAGTACAAGGGCGATGGAGAAGGCTATTTGAGAGGAGAGTGGATTACAGGAGTGATTTTGTGAATTGGCTGTGAAAAGCTTGTAATGTTCAAAGGTGTTCAAAGATGTGCCCAATACAATGCAATGGAGTACCTATTTATGAAATACAACATGGAATTAATTGTTTACACGTGAACGGTAAAAATTGAATAATAAAATGGAATCTTATGTTGATAACTTCTGCCGAAAATCTTAAATTATTGATGCTTCTTGTTAAACTTGGATTGGAACCACGTTAAAAGTGAAACAGTATTAAATAATAATGGACTTTAGACTATTCTTAAATTATTGTTCTGATGAGCTGTCTTAATAGTGACGTTGCATAAATTCTGATGATGATTCATAGTCTTGCATAGTTGGTTGTCTTGATGAGTCATTGCCTTTGATGTTGACATGATGATATCTTGATGAGTCGTAATGAAGATGATGTCTTGATGAGTCATAATATCATAATAAATCATAATGGTATTTTGAATGTATTTGGATTGATTGATTGCTGATTGCTGGATATCCCTCCTGGGGGTTGAGATGAAGTGGGGATTGAGATGTTAGTAATAAAACCCTTTTTTTTTTTTGAATATATAGTCATAGGGATCTTGAGCATAGGGACTACCCCAAGGGTCATAAGTTGAATGAACTGAGAATGAGGATTAATCTAATGAAGTGGCTTTGGATATTAATAACAATTATTTTTGTTTTGTGAGTGATTCAATCTCTTTTCTAAGTAGCTGGATTTATCAAGCTCATTGGATGAGGTAGCTTTACCTTTATTTTTGGAATTGATGATGTGATCCTTGCAAAAATTCTCTTGTTAAAAAATCTGGTAAAGAATTATCTTTGCCTTGAATAAATTCAATGTCAAAATCAAATGTAGATAAAATAGCTTGCCAATGAGCAAATATTTATTTAGAAACAATGTTTTGAACATCTTTTAGAGGAATTTCTATTGCAGATTTGCAATCTATGCAAAGAAGAAATTTTTTATTAAATAAATCATCTTGAAATTTTGAAACACATAAAACGATTGACAAAATTTCTTTTTTAAGTGTTGAATATTTTTTTTGGCTTCGTTCCAAATGCCAGAATGATATCGGACTATTTGTTCTATAGAATCAGAGGTGAGTTTCCTTTGTTTAAGTATACCGCCGTAACCTATTTCTGATGTATCGGTTTGAACTATTATAAATGCATTTGGGTGCAGTATTCTGAGACATGGTATGCTTTGACCTTTTGTTTGAGTATTTGGACAAATTGGTATGTTCTCCAAACCAAGGAGGAGAATTTTTTCGTAATCGTTTATATAAAGGTTCACAGAACTTTCTTAGATTTGAAAAAAAATCAGAGACATAATTAAGACAACCTAAAAATCGTTGTAATTGAGTTTTATCTTTAATTTCGTCGAAAACTTTATCTGCAAATTCAATTGTTCTAACAATTGGGCGTATAGTGCCTTGGTAGATATCATGTCCTAAAAACCTAGTTTTGGTTTGGAATAATTTCATTTTAGGTGCATATACAACTAGGCCGTTTTTCTTTATAACATGTAAAAAGGTATGAAGATGTTTAAAGTGTTGGTCAATACTATTTGAATAGACAAGGATATCATCTATATAAACTATTGTGAAATGAGTGTAAGAATTGAAAATATCATTCATAATGTTTTGAAACTCTGAAGGTGCATTCTTTAATCCAAAGGGCATAACATTCCCCCCATAATGTCCCAATGGAACTCTAAATGCTGTTTTATGCCGATCTTCCTCTGTAATTTAAATTTACCAAAAACCACTTTTCATATCGAATTTTGAGAATATTTTTGCATTATATAAGCGATTGAGTAGATCACATTCATTAGGAATTGGATATCTGATCCATTAGGCGGGTAGGAGTGAAGGCCTAGATGCGGGATTAATGCAGCAGCGGAGCGGATTAGCAAATTGATGTTATGCAAAGTATAATTTTGAAATGATGATCAAAGCGAAATTGGAAATAATGGAATTGAAATGAACAAAACGGATGAATAAGAACTTACTTTTATTTGAATTAACAAAACTTGGTATAAGGATTTGAATCGAAGCACTTGGTAATGTATAAGGGAGATGGAGAAGGCTATTTGAGAGGAGAGTGGATTACAGGAGTGAGGTTGTGAATTGGCTATGTAAAGCTTGTAATGTTCAAAGGTGTTCAAAGATGTGCCCAATACAATTTTATGGAGTACCTATTTATAGAATACAACATAGAATTAATTGTTTACACATGAACGACAAAGATTGAATAATAAAATAAAATTTTGTGTTGATAACTTCTGCCGACAATCTTGAGTAATAATGAACTTTGGATTGTTCTTGAATTATTGTTCTGATGAGCTATCTTGATACTAACGTTTCATAAATCCTGATGATGAGTCATAGTCTTGCATAATTGTTTGTCTTGATGAGTCATTACCTTTGATGTTGACACAATGATATCTTAAGGAGTCGTAATGAATATGATGTCTTGATGAGTCATAATGCCATAATGAATCATAATGGTATTTTAGATATATTCGGATTGATTGATTCCTGATTACTGGATATCTCTCCCGGGGGTAGAGATGAAGTGGTGGTTGAAATGATTGAAACCTGCAAAACACGTTAGTAATAAAACCTTTTTTTTTTTTTAACAAACATTAGGAGTAGAAAATCTACTCAATAGTCATAGGGATCTTGAGCACAGGGACCACCCCATGGGTCATAAGTTGAATGAACTGAGGATGAGGACGAATCTGATGAAGTGGCTTTGGATATTAATAAGAATTGTTTTTGTTTTGTGAATAATTTAATCTCTTTTCCGAGTAGTTGGATTTATCATGCTCATTGGATGAGGTAGCAATGCCTTTATTTCTGGAATTGATGATGTGATCCTTGAAAAAATTCTCTTGTTAAAAAATCTGGTACAGAATTATCTTTGCCTTAAATTCAATGTCAAAATCAAATGCAGATAAAATAGTTTGCCAACGAGCAAATATTTGTTTAGAAACAATGTTTTGAACATCTTTTAGAAGAATTTATTTTGCAGATTTACAATCTATGTGAAGAAGAAATTTTTTATTAAATAAATCATCTTGAAATTTCGAAACATATAAAACAATTGACAAAATTTCTTTTTTAATTGTTGAATAATTTTTTTGGGCTTCGTTCCAAATGTCGGAATGATATCGGACTACTTGTTTGATAGAATCAGAGGTGAATTTCTTTTGTTTGAGTACACCGCCATAACCTATTTTTGATGCATCGGTTTGAACTATCATAAATGCATTTGGGTGCGGTATTCCGAGACTTGGTGAGGCTTTGACCTTTTGTTTGAGTATTTGGACAATATTGGTATGTTCTTCAAACCAAGGAGGAGAATTTTTTCGTAATCGTTTATATAAATTAATATTTCTATATTGTCAGGTTGTCCTTGAGAATTTGTGTGAGTTCTGATTTTATTACGTTCATCCTCTTGAATATAATTCTCTCACCAATTTTTGAGTATACCAGTGAATCCATAGGCTAATAAATCAAAAGCTTGTAAATCTATTGCACGTTTAATTGAATAAGCTATATAACCAATCAACATTCTTTGGAGTGTTACAAATATTTCGTGGTCACTGCGACCATCAATATTCCATTCATATGTTGAATCACTAGCAAAATTTTCAGTAATTATTATTCTAGCACTTTCAAGATGAAGATCTGGAGGAGTTTGCTTGGAACAATATGGAAGTTCCTTTTTATATATTTTATTAATATTTTGAAAATCATCATCTGATTGAGATAAATCTTTTTCTAAAATGTTAACTGTATTGTTAGTTGAAGTTTCTGCTTCTTTTAATTTCTCATCTATTTTTAAAATTAAAGGAGTACTAGTATCTGATAGTTCTAATTTATTTGAGCATCTTATTTTAAATAGAGGTTTTGCAATATCATCTAAGAAGTTTGGCTTATTCTTTTTAGTATCGTTAATATCTAAATTTCCTAATTTTTCAGTTAATGAATCAATTTTCGGTGTTTTAACAATTGCTTCAATTTGAGTGGAGACCTTATTGACTTGTTGAGACACCTTATGGAGTACTTGGTTTATATAATTATTTTGATAATATATCTTTTTAATCTCACTCAAAAGTACTTGACTATTTTCTGGATCATTTCTACCTATTTTGAATGGAATTGTAGGAATATTTCCTTCAGGGGTAGTTAATATAATTTCTTCTAATGAAGGAGTAAAAGAGGTAATTATTTGACCATTTTTGAGTGTCCATTTTTTAGCAAAATTAATATTAGTATTTATTTCTTTGACATGGAATGGGTCTGGAAGATTATGATCAGAGGCAAATATAGCCCACCAATTAAAGAAAGGGACGTTTACTTTATCTCTTTCCATAAATGAATACCATTCTTGTCTAATAAATGATTGTCCATTTAAATCAAAATATGAAAGGAACCATTCGCTTTTGGCTTTATTCTCTATTGAATTGAAATTTTATCGTAAATATCTTTATTGATTTCAAAGGGCCTTGAAATGACATTAATTGAAGAAAACGATGAGGGTTGCATAGTTGAGTATGTTAGTGAACCTATAGAAGAAATAGCTTCATCTATTGGCTCAGCTATTAGAGCTTCATAATAAATTTTTTGAGTATCTTCTACTTGATTATCTTTCAAATAATCATAATGAGATGACCTAGAAGACATTGAATATGAAGTTCGAGGGAGTTCCATATTTTCTGAAAATCTTGAAGACAAACATTTTTCTCTGCTTGAATTAAATCTTATTAGTATTCTACTATCAGGCTCTTCTATTATTTGTTGAATATTCGTTTGAGCAATATTTCTTTGTGGTCTAGTATTTTGAATAATAAATTCTTGGGGAATAGTAATTTCATTCTATTTTAATAACTTAGGAGTAAAAGTAGTAATATTATCTGATTCAGCTTTTAATAATATAGTTTCATCTAAAGTAGGTTTTAATATACATTTTGGATTAAGTTAGGATGATAGGAATTTGAAATATACTCTGTAAGTAATAGCAAAATTTCTTGAAAGCTCGCAAAATAGAACTTTTAAATCGTTTTGAATATTAGGAAGATGGATGTCTAACACTAAAGTATCCATAATCCAAGGGTCATTTAAATCTATTGAATAATTTGGACAATAATTAAAATATATGGGACCATTGCAAATATTAGTTTGAATCATGGCTAACAATGAATCTCTGTAACGTATTAAATTATTGTCTCTTAGGGCCATGAATATCGGATAATCTAATCGGAATCTTGTTAAAGGTTTGAGTGCAACTTGAATCATACCAAAATGAATGTATCGATATTTCTCTTTGTATTTTTTAATAGCAACTTTTGAAAGTAATTTAATAGTTTGAAATTCTTCATCTAAACTAAATATTTCTTCATGATCCTTTATTGATAAAGCAGCATTGAAATCAAATTTACCTACTTGATAAATTATTTCTATTTTTTGTTTACGAATTTTCCAATTAGAAAAATCAATTTGACAACTACCTTCCTTACTGTTAACCACATTAGAGCTCTTATTACTACCTAAACTAAGACGATCTCTAAACCAAGAGGCCATCTGAGTTACATTTGGCTGCTTACTTAGGAGTCATACACATTCTACCGGGACCACGGGGACCACCCGATCGGGACCACCTAACACACGGCTGACCAACGGACTTACCGGGGTGGACCAACAGCTGACCAATGCTAGCAATGGCTAAACACTAACTAAATAGACAAACTTAGCTCTGATACCAATAGGGGGCAGGATCAACCTAGACGGGTAGGAGTGAAGGCCTGTATATGCGGGATTAATGCAGCAGGAGAGCAGAGTAGCAAATTGATGTTATGCAAAGTATACTTTTGAAATGATGACCAAAACGAAATTGGAAATAATGGAATTGAAATGAACAAAATAGATGAATAAAAACTTACTTTTATTTGAATTAATAAAACTTGGTACAAGGACTTGAATCGAAGCACTTGGTAATGGAGTACAAGGAAGATGGAGAAGGCTATTTGAGGGGAGAGTGGATTACAGGAGTGAGGTTGTGAATTAGCTGTGTAAAACTTGTAACGTTCAAAGGTGTTCAAAGATGTGCCCAACACAATGCCATAGATTACCTATTTATAGAATACAACATAGAATTAATTGTTTACACGTGAACAGCAAAGATTGAACAATAAAATGGAATCTTGTGTTGATAACTTCTGCCGATAATCTTGAATTATTGATGCTTCTTGGTGAACTTGGATTGGAACCACGTCAAAAGTGAAACAGTATTGAGTAATAATAGACTTTGGATTGTTCTTCAATTATTATTCTGATGAGCTGTCTTGATAGTGACGTTGCACAAATCCTGATGATGAGTTATAGTCTTACAAAATTGCTTGTCTTGATGAGTCATTGTCTTTGATATTGACACAATGATATCTTGATGAATTGCAATGAATATGATGTCTTGATAAGTCATAATGTCATAATGAATCATAATGGTATTTTGGATGTATTTGGATTGATTGATTACTAATTCACTCCGAGATGCAGAATTATGCAGCATAGGAGAGGAGTAGCAAATTGATGTTGTGCAAAGTATAATTTTGAAATGATAATCAAAATGAAATCAAAAATAATCGAATTGAAATGAACAAAACAGATGCATAAAAATATATTTTTATTTGAATTAATAAAACTTGGTACAAGGATTTGAATCGAAGCACTTGACAATGGAGCACAAGGGAGATGGAGAAGGCTATTTGAGAAGAGAGTGGATTACAGGAGTGAGGTTGTGAATTAGTTGTCTGGAGCTTGTAAGGCTTGCAAAGCTTTTCTAAGGCATTCAAAGGTGTGTCTAATACAATACTATGAAGTACCTATTTATAGAATACAATATGGAATTAATTGTTTACACGTGAACGGTAAAGATTGAATAATAAAATGGAATCTTATGTTGATCACTTTTGCTGACAATCTTGAGTTATTAATGCTTCTTGTTGAACTTGGATTGGAACTACGTCAAAAGTAAAACAGTATTGAGTAATAATGGACTTTGGACTGTTCTTGAATGATTGCTCCGATGAGCTGTCTTGATAGTGACATTGCATAAATCCTGATGATGAGTCATAGTCTTGCATAATTGCTTGTCTTGATGAGTCATTGCCTTTGATATTGACACGATATGATGTCTTGATGAGTCATTGATAAACCTATTTTTATACCATATTTTAGCCCCTGTTTGACTTGATTTTTCCTACATTTTCATGCTTTATCATGTCAGGGAAAGGCCAAATCGACCTCCTATGCATATATTTCGCTCATGCGACGTCTTTCTGTAATTTCAGGAACTTTGTCGAAGAAACAGAAAAATAGTTAATACTTGGTAGAAAAGAGCGTCAAAAAAGGTGAATCTAAAGTCGCGAAGGAGGTCAATTGAATGTCGCGTAGAAGTCCCACAGATCAAGCACAGAAGCCCTGGAACAGAAGGCCGAATCGTACGATGCAAGCACGGCACGATTGGCCGGCTAGCCAAGTGGCACGGCCTGGCCGTGCCACGTGGCACGATCGTGCCATGTGGCACGATGTGGCCGCGCCATGTGGTGAGCATGTGCCACGTGCACGGTGCTCGCGTGATTTCTGGAAGAGTTTAGGCACGGTGACCCCGTGCCACCCCCGTTCCGCGTCGCGACCGTGCCACCCCCGTTCCGCGTCGCGACTTAAATTTTCCTTCGGGGCTGCTTTTAGGATATTCAGTTTCATTCAGTTTTCTTTCCCTAGACTGTTCTTTAGGTGAATTTTAGGTTTTAGTAGAGAGTTTTATTTTCACACTATTGATTTTACTATTGGATTGAAGTTTTGCTCTACCGTTAATTCACGCGATTAATTCAAGGTTCTTCATCCTAATTCTCTCTTCCCTTATTCTTAATTGTTCTAAAGTTTGGATGCCATGGTTGTTGAATTGAGTTATTGGACTATTGTTCTAGACATGATTGTGGGCTAAATCCCTCAACTTAGGTTGGGATTGACGCCGAATATGTGTAGTTGAATCTTGTACTGGCCCAATCCATGCCCCCCCTTTGTTTTGCGATAATGAATTCTACTATGCATGCCACATGCTCGATGAAATGCTCAAAAGAACATTCATCCTTTTTATTAGGGTTTAGGGGAGCATTGAGAGATGAAACCTTCACCTAGTGCACCTTAGTAGACGATTAGGGTTTTGACATGAAAATAATTAGGATTCTAATTGGGATTTGAGATTGTGAATCTTATAATCCTTCAACTTTTAGTCCCATGAAAATAGGCGACTATAGTTCTAGGATTAGTCTTTGACCCTTGAGAGAGGGAGGAGATGGGCTTAATTGACAATCTATCCATTCGCGATGCATGCTTAGGAATGTTTGATTGGGTTAGTAACTTATTCACTAGCATAATCGTGCTGTTAATTCCAACCTAGGTGTTTTCTATTCTGCTGTTTATTACACTTTTTAGTTGCTATCGTTTCTCCTAATTTAGTCTCCAACCCACAACTATGATTGCCTAGCTTGAGTAATTTAATCAGTTCTGGTAGTTAAAACTAAGTTCCTTGTGGATTCGACCTGTACTTGCCGGCCGCTAGCTATAGCTACGCCGTGCACTTGCGGTAATTAAAACGATAACAAGTTTTTGGCGCCGTCGCCGGGGACCTTGCGCCTTTCAATATTAGAACCGATTTGAGCACTCTAGACTAGGCTTTTCTTTTTCTTTTTGCACCTTCTTATCCTCCCTTGTTCTTGCTTGAAACTATTTATGTTGTGGTGGTGCTTGCTTTGTATGCGCAGGAGGAGTCAAAGAGATTAAGACCTTATCCCCCTCGATCCTAAGATAGAGGCAGCCGCATGCCGACGTAGCGGAGAAGCGAGAAGGAGGAAACGAGAAGCAGCGGTGATGGCCCAGGAAGACAATAGGGTGCTGCGGGACTATGCCTTACCACAATCATCTGGCGTCACCTCATCGATTGTTAGCCCGACGATCGAGGCTAACAATTTCGAGCTCAACCCGGTGCTCATCAGTTTCGTGGAATGTGACCAGTTCGGCAAATATCCCTCGGACAACCCCAACGTGCACCTTCGTAAATTCCTTGCGAAGTGCGACACTATCAAACTCAATGGGGTGTCCGCCGATGCTATTCGACTGCGGCTTTTCCCTTTCTCATTGAGGGGCAGAGCTAGCGACTGGTTGCAGAACGAGGAGCCCAACTCGTTCACCACCTGGGAGGTTCTCTCTAGGGCGTTCCTCGGCAAATACTTCCCACCTAGCAAGACTGCCAAGTTGAGGACGGATATCACATCCTTTGCCCAGGAAGATGGAGAGTCACTTTATGAAGCATAGGAAAGGTTCAAGGACCTCCAGCGATAGTGCCCCCACCATGGAGTTCCTGACTGGCTCCTAATCCAGACATTCTACAATGGATTGGAGCGGTTAGTGAAAATTTCAGTCGATGCTGCAGCGGGGGGAGCCCTAATGGGTAAATCGATCGATGCGGCTAAGGCGTTGTTGGAAGAGATGGCTTCCAACAATTACCACTGGGCGGGCGAGAAGGTTGCCCCCAAGAGAGGCGGTGGCAGACACGAGGTAGACACTGTGACACTCCTGGTGAGCAGGGTGGACGCCCTCGCACAGCGTCTGGATAAGGTGGCCACCCCTTCGACCACTTCTGTGGGGCCATCCATGGGGACCTATGCATACTGCGAGGCATGTGGTATCCAGGGACATACCTCCATTGAGTGTTACAATACTCCCTCCAGCACTGAACATGCCAATGCTTACCACACCTACACCCAACCTTCTCAAAATAACCCCCATCCCACCACCCACAGCTAGGGTTGGAAGAGCCAAACGAACCCTCTCTATAAAAATCCCAACCCTCACCCCTAGAACTCTATCCAGCCACCCGGTTTCCACAACCAAGCTCCCTACACTCCGCCCCCTCCACCTCCTAAACCTACATCTTACCTAGAGAGTCTTATGGAGCGCTTCATAGCGACACAAACCACGACCAATGAGACTCTTAAGGATTCAATCCATCTACTGACCTTCAGGGTAGATGCCATGGCCGCCCATCAGAAAACGATGGACACGCAGATTGCTCAGATTGCCCAATAGGTGAGCCACTTGTCCCGGCCTCAGGGGCAACTTTCAGGCCAGCCCGAAGTTAACCCCCGCCGTCATGTCAATGCCATCTCCATGATGGAAGAGGGGTTAGAGGAGAGCCCAGTGATGGTTCTCCAGGAAGTAGTTCCCGTTCCTAACTCAGTAGGAATGGAGGGGCCAATGCAAAAAGAGACTCTGCGCTCTTCTGAGGAGACTATCACTCCACCTCCCGCTCGCACCTACCAACCCCCAGTGCCTTACCCTCAGCAACTGGCATGGTCCAAGTTATGTCAGCTTGAATCTAGATTCGCTCAAAACTGCAGGATCCTGGCAGTTTTCGTATCCCACTTTGCATAGGGGATACGCAGATTGAGAGAGCCTTTTGCGATCTGGGCGCCAGTGTAAGTCTCATGCCACTCTCTCTCTATAAGAAGCTGTAACTGCGGGACCTCACGCCCACCAGCCTGACTATTCAGCTTGCAGACTGCTCCACTAGGCAACCTGTAGGCATTCTGGAGGATGTTCCAGTTCAGGTGGGCAAGTTCCTGGTCCCCTGTAACTTCATTGTCCTTGACATAGACGAGGACTTCCCAGCCCCCCTTATCTTACGTCGCCCATTCCTTGCGACTGCGGGGGCGGTGATCGACGTTCCAACCGGCACCATAACCTTCAATATATGCGGGGAACGGATGGTCTTTTGCTTTCCTTCGCCCACACCACCTCCCAACCCCGATGCCTCCTCCGCTCCCGTGGCCCCTGCTCTCTCCACTCCTCCTCCACCCGTCTCGAGTGCGGAGCCTACTGATTGGGACGACGGACCCCATTTACAGTCGCCAATCTTGCCCTTCGGACCCCCATGGCCTATTCCTCTATTCAAAGGACCCCCTTGGGAAGACAATACTTCCTGCCCAGCGCTGACTCCCACTTTCAGCCCCGCAGAGGTGTTGGATATGCTATCCCCTGCTGTTTCCATTATCACATCGTATCCTTCCTGAGGTAAGGGTCAAGCTAAGGACCTTAAACAAGCGCTTCTTGGGAGGCAACCCAAGGCATTTCTTATCTTCAAAAAAAAAAAAAAAAAGAAATTGTGTGTCCCTCCCGCCCTTTCCCTCTTCGTTTCTTGCCCTCCCCCTTCCCTTGCCCTTTTTTCGCATCGTTTTCATTGCGGACAATGAAAATCTTAAGTATGGGGGGTGAGCTTATCGCTCTTTAGGTGGAATGGTGGATTTTGGGGTGTTGGTTGAATGACATCACTTGCATTTGCATCATATAGATAGGATGACATATAATTTTCATATGGTATCTCTACATGTCTTTCCTTTAATAGAGCATGTAGGTTAGAGCATATAAGTTATATGTTGCATCTCAAAAGGAGAAGTGATCGAGTTGGGCATCTCTAAGCTTTCCAGGTACTACTTCTTACCCTTCTTCTCACTATCCTTTGTATCTTTTATTGTTGTTCTTAGTTAGCTTTATTGCTTTTTAATAAACGTGTGCGAAAACCCCTCTGATGAAGAGAATGGAAGGTGTGATGATTAGTTGATCTGGTTGAGTTGTGTGTTGAAGTGTGGCCTGTTATGGTGTGAACTTTTGTAAATTGCGCTCTAACATTGCCATGTGTATTTCCCCTACCTATGCTGTATGTCATATTTCCTTTGAGATTCATGTGACTTGGCTTGATTGACCTTGATAAGTGGGACATACCTTAGAGTAAGTTGTGAGACTGTGGTAGACTTACCTGTGAGACTTTGAGCCTGGTGACTATTCATTGGATATAGTCTTGTATTTTCCTTCATGTGCGACTCATCTAGAATTGCATCTCTAGAACTCGGTCTTGTTCTCTTTGAAATCGCATTTAACATGTACATGTGTTGATATGACTAATTTTTGTTCTATTTAGCCACATGAGCCAAAAAGCCACCCACTGATGTGTACTACCCTCTTTGCTAGCCCTTTATACCTTTCCCCTTGCCTTTGTTATTGCCCCTTACACACTACATACTTGGCCTGTCGATATTCTCCATATCCTTGTCAAGGTCTAGTGGAGCAACACTTCCATGTTGAGTTGGGTTCGCTTCGAAGGATTAGCCCACTTTGGGTACGTTACTAGTGGCTTGTTTGGGGGGATTTGTGATTCAAGTTTGTATTCCCCATGCTACTCACATGCCTTTCTCCTTTCAAAGGAAAGAAAAAGAAATTAATGAAAAAGGAGGAAACAAAGAAAAAGAAAAGAAAAATGAAAGAAACAGAAAACAAAAAAAAACAGAAAAGGTGTGAATAAAGTGTTTGGCATGGGAGTATGATAATGAGATTGCTAAATTCCTCTCTCAAGGTTTTTGTGAGGTTTGTTACTCAAATTTTCAATTGTGGTGTGAAGTTGTTGTTTCGACATTAATTGTGGAAGTGTTTTTTGTCCACTAGTATCTTGACTATTAGCTCCACTCTTTCCAAACTTTTTCCACTTCTCACCCCTTACCTTTGGCTCCATTACATCCTTTTACAAGTCCTCATGATTCACACATTGCACTTTGCATTAAGCGGTGGAGAATTGAGAACTCTACCAAACTTACGGTAGTTGCTTGATTGGATAGAGTATTGAGTGCACCCTTATTACATATTCTAAACACATTGAGGGAAGTGTTCCACTTTATCCTAAAGCGAGGTTCTACCAGTCCTGCTTACTCACCACTCATCAAGGAAGGTCCTGTTTTGTTATGTGCTTTGATAGACATTTGATGCATTGTATTTGGGTATAGGGACCCATGGACAGGAGTGTGCGAGCTCTATTTCAATTGTTTCACATTTTGACTTGGCCACCTTTAATGTATAGTTTAACTTGGATTACTGATTATTCGTCCCTTGCTTTAAAGAGGGTGTATTGAGAGGGTTGCTATCCTCCCTAATCTTTCATAGCATAGTCTTGCTTGGGGACAAGCAAGAGATAAGCATGGGGGAGTTGATAAACCTATTTTTATACCATATTTTAGCCCCTGTTCGACTTGATTTTTCCTACATTTTCATGCTTTATCATGCCAGGGAAAGGTCAAATCGACCTCCTATGCATATATTTCGCTCATACGACGTCTTTCTGTAATTTCAGGAACTTTGTCGAAGAAACGGAAAGATAGTTAATATTTGGTAGAAAAGAGCGTCAAAAAAGGCGAATCTAAAGTCGTGAAGGAGGTCAATTCAATGTCGCGTAGAAGTCCCACGGATCAAGCACAGAAGCCCTGGAACAGAAGGCCGAATCGTACCACGCAAGCACGGCACGATTGGCCGGCCAGCCAAGTGGCACGGCCTGGCCATGCCACGTGGTGAGCCCGTGCCACATGCACGGTGCTCGCGTGATTTCTGGCAGAGTTTGGGCACGGTGACCCCGTGCCTCGGGGCACGACCGTGCCACCCCTGTTCCGCGTCGTGACTTAAATTTTCCTTCGGGGCTACTTTTAAGATATTCAGTTTCATTCAGTTTTCTTTCCCTAGACTGTTCTTTAGGTGAATTTTAGGTTTTAGTAGAGAGTTTTATTTTCACACTATTGATTTCACTATTGGATTGAAGTTTTGCTCTACCGTTAATTTCGCGATTAATTCAAGGTGCTTCATCTTAATTCTCTCTTCTTTTATTCTTAATTGTTCTAAAGTTTGGATGCCATGGTTGTTGAATTGAGTTATTGGACTATTGTTCTAGACATGATTGTAAGCCAAATCCCTCAACTTAGGTTGGGATTGACGCTGAATATGTGTAGTTGAATCTTGTACTGGCCCAATCCATGCCCCCCCTTTGTTTTGCGATTATGAATTCTACTATGCACGCCACTTGCTCGATGAAATGCTCGAAAGAACATTCATCTTTTTTATTGGGGTTTAGGGGAGCGTTGAGAGACGAAACCTTCACCTAGTGCGCCTTAGTAGATGATTAGGGTTTTGACATGAAAATAGTTAGGATTCTAATTGGGATTTGAGATTGTGAATCTTGTAATCCTTCAACTTTTAGTCCCATGAAAATAGGCGACTATAGTTCTAGGATTAGTCTTCGACCCTTGAGAGAGGGAGGAGATGGGCTAAATTGACAATCTATCCATTCGTGATGCATGCTTGGGAATGTTTGATTGGGTTAGTAACTTATTCACTAGCATAATCGTGCTGTTAATTCCAACCTAGGTATTTTCTATTCTGCTGTTTATTACACTTTTTAGTTGCTATCGTTTCTCCTAGTTTAGTCTCCAACCCACAACTGTGATTGCCTAGCTTGAGTAATTTAATCAGTTCTGGTAGTTGAAACCACGTTCCTTGTGGATTCGACCCGTACTTGCCGGCCACTAGCTACAGCTACGCCGTGCACTTGCGGTAATTAAAACTATAACAGTAATAATGTCATAATGAATCACAATGGTATTCTGGATTGATTGATTGCTGATTTCACTCCTAGATGCGGAATTAATGCAACAGGGGAGCGAAGTAGCAAATTGATGTTATGCAAAGTATAATTTTGAAATGATGATCAAAATGAAATTGGAAATATTGGAATTGAAATGAACAAAACAGGTGTATAAAAACGTACTTTTATTTGAATTAATGAAACATGGTACAAGGATTTTGATCGAAGCACTTAGCAATGGAGTACAAGGGAGATGGATAAGGCTATTTGAGAGGATAGTGGATTACAGGAGTGAGGTTGTGAATTGGTTGTGTAGAGCTTGTAAGGCTTGCAAAGCTTTTCTAAGGCGTTCAAAGGTATGTCTAATACAATGCTATGGGGTACCTATTTATAGAATACAATATGGAATTAATTGTTTACACGTGAACGGTAAAGATTGAATAATAAAATAGAATCTTGTATTGATAACTTCTGTCGACAATTTTCGATTATTAATGCTTCTTGTTGAACTTGGATTGGAACCACGTCAAAAGTGAAACAGTGTTGAGTAATAATAGACTTTGGATGGTTCTTGAATTATTGTTCTGATGAGCTGTCTTGAATAGTGACGAAATTGCATAAATCCTGATAATGAGTCATAGCCTTGCATAATTGCTTGTCTTGATCAGTCATCCCTTTTGATGTTGACATGTTGATGAGTCATGATAACTTATGATTGCTTTTGGATGCATTTGATTGATTGCTAGAAACTCATTGATAAGTCATCATAATAGCATTTGGATTGATTGCTGGACATCTCTCCTGGGGTTTCGAGATTGATTGGTGTGGGAAATGATTGAAACCTGCAAAACACGCTAGTAATAAACCCTTTTTTTTCTTTTTTTTTTTTGTTTTGTTTGAATAAACACTAGAAGTAGAAAATCTACTCAATAGTCATAGGAATCTTGAGTACAGGAACCACCCCAAGGGTCATAAGTTGAATGAACTGAGTATGAGGATGAATCTAATGAAGTGGTGCTAGATATTAATAACAATCATTTTTGTTTTATGAGTAATTTCATCTCTTTTCTGAGTAACTGGATTTATCAAGCTCATTGGATGAGATAGCTTTGCCTTTATTTCTGGACTTGATCATATGATCCTTGCAAAAATTCTCTGGTTAAAAAATCTGGTAAAGAATTATCTTTGCCTTGAATAAATTCGATGTCAAAATCAAATGCAGATGAAATAGCTTGCCAACGAGTAAATGTTTGTTTAGAAACAATGTTTTGAACATTTTTAGAAGAATTTCTTTTGTAGATTTGAAATCTATGCAAAGAGGAAATTTTTTATTAAATAAACCATCTTGAAATTTTGAAACACACAAAACGATTGACAAAATTTCTTTTTTAATTGTTGAATAATTTTTGGGCTTCGTTCCAAATGCCAGAATGATATCGGACTACTTGTTCGATAGAATCAGAGGTGAGTTTCTTTTGTTTGAGTACACCGCCATAACCTATTTCTGATGCATCGGTTTGAACTATCATAAATACATTTGGGTACGGTATTCCGAGACATGGTAAGGCCTTGAGCTTTTGTTTGAGTATTCGGATAATATTGGTATGTTCTTCAGACCAAGGAGGAGAATTTTTTCATAATCGTTTATATAGAGGTTCACATAACTTTCTTAGATTTGGAAAAAAATCAGACACGTAATTAAGACAACCTAAAAATCGTTGTAATTGAGTTTTATCTTTATTTCGTCGGAAAATTCATCCGCAAATTCAATTATTCTAGCAATTGGGCGTATAGTGCCTTGGTAGATATCATGTCCTAAAAACCTAATTTTAGTTTGGAATAATTTCATTTTAGGTGCAGATAAAACTAATCCGCTTTTCTTGATAACATGTAAAAAGGTATGAAGATATTTAAAGTGTTGGTCAATACTATTTGAATAGACAAGGACATCATCTACATAAACTATTGTGAAATGAGTGTAAGGATTGAAAATATCATTCATAATATTTTGAGACTCTGAAAGTGCATTCTTTAATCTAAAGGGCATAACATTCCACTCATAATGTTCGAATGGAACTGTAAATGCTGTCTTATACCGATCTTCCTCTGTAATTTGAATTTGCCAAAAACCACTTTTCATATCGAATTTTGAGAATATTTTTGCATCATATAAGCGATTGAGTAGATCACGTTTATTAGGAATTGGATATCTGATCTATTGTAATACTTTGTTTAATGGTTTATAATTAATAACTAAGTAAGGGATGCCTCGCTCTTTTTCTGCTTGATTATTAACATAAAATGCTGCACAGCTCCAATGAGATTTAGATAATCTCTTTTTTAATAATGTTTTTATTTCTTTTTTACAAAATTCAAGGAGTTCTTTATTCATTTGAATAGGTCTAGCTTTAGTTGGAATATTTTTTTCTGAGAAATCTTTTTCATAAGGAAGTGATATTATATGTTTTTTTCTTTGCCAAAATGCATTGGGAAGATTCGGACATATTTCCTTTTGTAAAAAATGAATATGTTTTCTTTTCATGAAGAAGATCAATTCACTTTAATATTGAGGAATTTTATAATAAACATAAATCTTTTTTATAAACAGCGGTAATAAATTTGAATAATATTGTTGTTCCCATAATTTTTGTATGCACACCAATTTGATCTACTTTAAATGGATAAATTTGAGTAATAAAAGGAGTTCCAAGAATAACTTCTTAACCTATATCTCGTACCAAAATAAGTGAGTTTTTAAAACAATATCGTTGATTGCGTATGTAAGCATTTGATAATTTATATTTAATTTGTAACGCTATACCATTAGCACTACGAAGCCGTTACTTTTGTTTTTTCATAATATATAGAGGGAATTAATCCTTCTCTTATATAATTTTGATCTGTACCACTATCTAATAGTGTAATAGTATTTAATTCAAAGCTATCTTTAATTTTAAGAGTAATATAAATATATCATTTTTGAAAATTTATTTGATTAATAGTAGAAACAAATTATTGATCAGCAGAGATATCTTCTGATTGAATATTTGAAGAAGAAGGTTTGTTTTCTATTAATACTAATCTTGTTTCTAATTCAAGATCTTTTGTCTGTAATGAACATAAATCTTTTTGTACCATTTTAATTTGTTCTTTTAAAATATTAATTTTAATTTTTAATTCTTGAACATTAACTACTTTTAAAATATATGGAATCTCACATGTTTCAAATATTTTATTGATACTTACCTTATGAAGAGGTTCTAAAGATTCTTCTTTTATTAAAATACTTTTGAGTTTTTGTAAATACTCTTTTCTAAATTCTGTATCTTGGATATGATCAATTAAATCTAATAAAAAAATTCTTTTTCACTATTATTAGCAGTTACGACATTAATACACTTATAGCATATTCTTGAGGACTCATTACTTGATGGATATTCACTTGAATCACTTTCTAATTCATTGATATTATTGTCTTCATAATCAGAGGAGGATGATGAATTTTCTTATTAACTATGCGTATCTTTGAGTTCAAATAATGAAATTAATTTATCTTGAATATCTGGATGTTCTGCACATATTTTATTTAGTTTCTTTTTGGCTTTACAATTTTTTGCATAATGATTTGGTTTGCCACATTTATAACAAGTATTTGTATTATTGATTTTCTTTTTTGTAGTAGTCTTTTTAGGACTTAATTTTTTGTAATTTGGATTTCGTGTATTATATTATTTCTTCTTACTAATTTGAGTTTTTCTTCGTTTTTTTACAAATGGAGCTTCTAACTTTGGAAGGCAAAATACTTCACAAAAAGAACCTAATTCTTTTAGTTTAGTAGCTTTATCTGTTGAATATCTCGCTTGTAATTTTAATTCATTACATAATAAATTTCCTTCTTTTTTAGTAAAACTTAATAATTGATCAAACGTAATTTGTTCGAATGGAATTAGACCTTTACCGATGACTTCATTTAATTTGTTAAATATTCTTTGAGAAAATAAAGATGGTAATCCTGAAACAAATTTTTCTTTCCAATAAGGTTGACGACAGTCTTCTCTTTTTAATAGGTATGTTAAAAATGTATCTTTATACCAATGGTAATCTTCGAGAGTTAGACATCTTAAATTTGTTAAAAGAATCTGTTGTAGCATTAATATCTTTAGGACTTCCAAGAAAATTAGTAACAATTGTATAAAATAATGTTTCAATATTGTCAGGTTGTCCTTGAGAATTTGTATGAGTTCTGATTTTATTACATTCATCCTTTTGAATATAATTCTCCCATCAATTTTTGAATATACCAGTGAATCCAGAGGTTAATAAATCAAAAGCTTGTAAATATATTGCATGTTTAGTCGAATAAGCTATATAAGCAATCAACATTCTTTGGAGTGTTACAAATATTTCGTGGTCACTACAACCATCAATATTCCATTTATATATTGAATCACCAGCAAAATTTTCAGTAATTATTTTGATAATATACCTTTTTAATATCGCTCAAAAGTACTTCACTATTTTCGGGATAATTTCTACCTATTTTAAATGGAATTGCGGGAATATTACATTCAGTGGTAATTAATATAATTTCTTCTAACGGAGGAGTAAAAGAGGTAATTATTTGAATATTTTTGAGTGTCCATTTTTTAGCAAAATTAACATTAGTATTTATTTCTTTGACATGGAATGCATCTGGAAGATTATGATCAGAGGCAAATATAACCCACCAATTAAAGAAAGGGGCATTTCTTTACGCCTTTTCATTAATGAATATCACTCTTGTCTAATGAATAAGTGTGCATTTAAATCAAAGTGTGAAAGGAACCATTCTCTTTTGACTTTATTTTCTATTGAATTGAAATTTATCGTAAATAATCTTTATTAATTTCAAAGGTCCTTGAAATGACATTAATTGAAGAAAACGATGGAGGTTGCATACTTGAGTAAGTTGGTGAACCTATGGATGAAGTAGCTTCATCTATTGGCTCAGCTATTGGAGCTTTATAATAAATTTTTTGAGTATCTTCAACTCGATTATTCTTCAAATAATCATAATTAGATGGTCTAGAAGGCATTGAATATGAAGTTCAAGAGAGTGCCATATTTTCTAAAAATCTTAAAGACGAACCTTTTTTTCTGCTTGAATTAAATCTTATTAGTATTCTACCATTAGACTCTTCTATTATTTGTTGAATATTCTTTTGAGCAATATTTCTTTGTGGTCTAGTATTTTGAATAATAAATTCTTGAGGAATAGTAATTTCATTCCATTTTAATAACTTAGGAGTAAAAGTAGTAATATTATGTGATTCAGCTTTTAATAATATGGTTTCATCTAAAGTAGGTTTTAATATACATTTTGGATTAAGTTAGGATGATAGTAATTTAAAATATACTCTGTAAGTAATAGCAAAATTTCTTGAAAGCTCACGAAATTAAACTTTTAAATCATTTTGAATATTAGGAAGATGGATATATAACACTAAAGTATCCATAATCCAGGGGTCATTTAAATCTTCTGAATAATTTGGACAACAATTAAAATATGTGGGACCATTTCAAATATTAGTTTGAATCATGGCTAATAATGAATCTTTGTAACGTATTAATCTATTGTCTCTTAGGGCCATGAGTATCAAACAATCTAATCCTAATCTTGTTAAAGGTTTGAGTGCAACTTGAATCATACCAAAATGAATGTATCGATATTTCTCTTTATATTTTTTAATAGCAACTTTTGAAAGTAATTTAATAGTTTGAAATTCTTTGTCTAAACTAAATGTTTCTTCGTAATCCTTTTATTGATAAAGCAGCATTGAAATCAAACTTACCTATTTGATAAATGGTTTCTATTTTTTATTTCGGAGTTTTCCAATTAGAAAAATAAATTTGGCAACTAACTTCCTTGTTGTTAACGACACTAGAGTTCTTAATACTATCTTAACTAAGACGATCTCTAAACCAAGAGACTATCTGAGTTACATTTGAATACTTAGTTAGGAGTCATGCACATTCTACCGAGGCCACCTAACATACGGCTGACCAACGGACTTACCGGGGCTGACCAATGGACTTACTGGGGCTGACCAACGCTGGCAATGGTTAGACACTAACTAAATAGACAAACTTGGCTCTGATAGCAATCGGGGGCAGGATCGACCTAGGCGGGTATGAGTGAAGGCCTAGATGCGGAATTAATGCAGCAGGGGAGCGGAGTATGTATGTGTGTGTGTATATATATATATATATATATATAATATATATATATATTATATATATATATATATATATATGTATGTATGTATGTATGTATGTATATATATACGTATATACACACACGCACACACATACACTCATGATGTCGTCTTTAATCTATGCAATATGTTATTTGTAAAACCCAAGTTCTCGAATACATTAACAACGGAAGACCCAGCTAACGTGATCATAGTGCATTCTCTATATCCAATTTAATTGCTATATATGTTCTTCTGCTCTTCATGTGCTAAGATTTATTCATCACTCCATGAGCAAGAAGAATATTATCATGAATAGCTCATTAAGTGTGCAAAGCTCTTTAGATAGAGTTAATAAATTTCTTTAAATATTTATGACAATGGAAAAAGTTTGGATCACATGTTGGAAGATTTGGATTTGAATCCAATTTGGTTTCAGATCTAAAAGCCTGATCTAAATCCAATTCAGCGAATCGTAGAAAACTTCTAAATTTTTTTAGTGGGGATTGAATAGGAATTAGATTTAATCAAATGGATCCATTTGAACTTATTATATCCTCCTATCAATAGAATTACATGCGTAATCATACCATATCGACCGAATGCTTGAACGTTTCATGCAAACTAGGAAGGCCAACAAGTGATAAAGAGGTAGATGACACTAATAGGCAGCAACAAGGAGCCGAGCAATTGGCCAGAGGTGGAGTCAAGCTAAGATTAAGAGACAAAGGAAGGGGGAAGAGGAGGAAAGATAGAGTTGACTAGGAGACTAATAGGGGTGGGCATAAGGGACTTATGATTGAGTTTAGAAGCTAGACTTCAAATTTGTAAAATTAAAAAAATAAAAAAATGGGGGGGGGGGGTGGGGGTGGGGGTGGGGGTGGGGGTGGGTGGGAAGGGCGGGAGTGCGAGTCTACTTAGAGGTAGGCTTTAGATTTATAGAATTATAGATTTGAATTTTAATTATTTAACAAAATATGTTGACCAGACTGAAAACCCGGATTGGATGATAAATTCCCTCCATATTCGATCTAAATCCCGCTCGAGTATGGATTATCTTTATGGGGCTCCTACTCAAACGTTTCTTTCTTGAATTCAAAATTGAATTATTTTTCCCTGAATCAGATCAAATGTGCCTCGAATTCGGATGTAATTGCCATCCGTGTTTGTAAAACATTATAGATACAATTAACAAGAATTAGGGACATGGCCTTATAAACCATATTTCATAACCTAATGGGCCTAGAGATCCCTATTCTTTCATGACCACTAGCTTTTGGAAAAAAAGCAATAAGTACATGGTTAATTTTTGTAAGCATGTTCCCAAACACAAAAAAATTTCTAGTACTTTTATAAAGAAAGGCTAAACTAGGCCATAATTTTGCTAGGGTTCCATTTAAAAGAGCGTGCCTTTGATTTCGTCCATCACTAACAGTCCACCAAAGTTGAACACGTCTTATACTAAAACAAGTTGTTCAAATTTAATTGAAGACTAACCTATGATGATGATAACATAAAAGTAACACAATGCTGGAATTCCTAAGTAAATTGATGTTGTACAGGTTAAGGCTCATGAATCCAAACTCCTGATTTAAATGGCATAATCTTTGTCTTTTCTTGCTCATATTTGCTACTTTGTTAAAGAACTTAGAATTATGATCACCTAGTGTGAGTAGGGTTGATTAAACAATCAAATTTTTTCTGTTTCCTTCCAATTTAATATTAGACAATCATGATTTTGAAAAAGTTGGTCTTTGACATTGAGCAGTTTGGCTTCCTTGAGAGCTGTTTTAGTTTTGAAATTACCAAAAAGCTTCACACTCCACCCTTCTAATTTCTTCTGGATAATTATTAAAGTTTTAACAGGACTAAAATTATGCACTCCAAAGGTTGCCTCCAATCAGTGGAGATCATTTATCTAGCATCGTTATTATAATGCCAGTTATTCTAATTACTAAATGGTAGTCATTTATTGTTAGTTGGTTGATTGGAGGTATTAAAGGCTACATAGCAATGATCTTAATGCATGAAATGCCATAAGTTACTACCACATTTGGATAAATATGCATCCCTTCACATTGTGCAATTGCTCTATTTAAATGTCCATAGATTAAATGTCTATAAGTTCATTTTTTCTAACTGAAATGCCTCCTAACATTAAAAATATAGTAATATTATTTATTCACAAAATGGGGGAAGAATAAAAACTTTGCTTTGTGATAGTCGAGAATCCCACTTTATCTGCAATTATCTCCATTTTATTAAAATTGCGAACTAAACATCAGCATAAATCAACAATAGAATTTAAATCATAAAGGTGGTTCCACGATGCTTGTTTGGCTTCTTCTTAGATTAGATAATTAAATTGCTAATAAAATAGAAAATTTCCAAACGATAGTGTGATTGAAATGCATCTAAATGGTCATATCTTCTTTCATTAAGTCTTCGGTAATAAAATTAGAATTGTTCCATAAAACTCAAATGCCACTAGAGTGATTGATGAGCACGGTGTAATCAAATAGTCATATCTCGACTTGTAAATTATTTGTTGTGTCGCTTTCATTAAACATAGTTTATAGAATAATGAGTATATCAAGTTTATGGGTTCAATTGAGGAGGTTGATTTCCTCTTTCAGAAATTGCTTCTTAGCACCAGATTGTCTAAGATAGCAGCAGTCATAAAATGCTCAAAGCTTTGTTGACCATGAATACCAAATGCAACAGTATGAATATTAAGCAGAATAGAACATAGATCCGTCTTATAAATGTATAAGGATAACATAGCAGTAAAATTCAATATGGAGCAAGAGTTGAAACCAATTAATAAAAATTTAAGAACAAAGTGAACGTGTTGTGATTTTTCACAAGCGAATGGTTTTATTATCGTAATATTTATAGGCATTGTCCACGAAAATGGGTTATGAAATTAGATCACTAAAATTCTATGCTAAACTAACATCCTATTAGCAACAAGAATGTATTCACACAACTAGCTAGACTCATCACACTTTTCCAATTTTGAGAAAGCGATAAATTTAAATATAATAAGAAGAAGAGAGTATAGTAGTAGACATGAGACCAATAACTAATGAGAACCTACTAGCCACCATAATAAAATCAGAATATGACACACAAAAGCTAGAATCCAAAGCTAAACCAAAGAAAATAAAGAGGGAGAGCTAAACCAAATCCAAGCCAAAACTTATACATGACTCAGCAGTCCAAATAAGAAAGCTTAAACTAGCTTAATAGAAAAGAGATCACCAACCCCCCGTCAACTCCATTACTGTGTAAATTCAAACAGCAACAAGAGCAAAAACCCAGATGTGGGTCTGAATAGAAACAGATTAAATCGAATGGAATGAAATACAGGATGAATAAGCTTGAAAATTAAACCCAAACTTGAATAATCCAAAGCCAGATTTTGATTCAAATTTAACAACCCAACACCAAATTTTACTAATTGAAAGCCTAAAAGTAAATATGAAAGGAAATGAAAATAATAATTAAATTAAATCAACCTATTCTACTCTACGATCTACCCTCTACTACCGTTGACCTTGCTTGAGATTTTAGCCCCCAAATTCGAGTCCCAACTATGTTGCAATAAATCTCCAATTAACACTGCTTGGAACTGACTTTATCATTGCTTGCCTTCAATCCTTGCCTTTGATAAACAAAATGAATGGTGAATTGGTGATGATAAATAGATGAATTGATGAGGAGATTAAGGAAAATAAAGAAGAGGAGTGATGGATGCAAAAGAAAAATGAAGATGGAAGATGGGGAGCGGGTTTTGGTTATGGCAGAGGAAGAAGAGGAAGCAACACTGGGGGGTGTTATTTTGCGAATTAAAAGCAGGGGGACTATTTCTAAGCAGAAGGTTGGCGATCAAGGGAATGCTTGGCTAAGAAGAAAAATCAGGTCCGAAGCGAGGTAGAGAAAAGAAGGAGAAGAGGGACCAAGCTTGGGGAGCATTGGACTTGAGCCACAGGTCTGGATGGACCAAATAAAAGAGCAGGCCGGTTTGAGAAAGGAAACGAGGAGGAGGAGGAGCATAGCCCACGTGAGGCGCATGTGGCACTGGCAAGTGAGAGGAGGAAGCGGATTGGGCTTGGTGGGGCGCTAGGTTTCAAGCCGCTGGATGCTTGGAGCGCTATGAGCTTGGCCAGAGCAGAATGGGTTGTTGAGAAGGACGCCCCCTTTTCTTTTTTTTTCCCCTTCACTTGATCCAACACTGTTACTAGTTGAACTTCTATTTTTTCCCCCAATAGATTTTTTCATTCTCTCAAATTGCGTAAATTCCTACAAAATGAACAAAACTATATTAAATCCTCATTTAATTATTTAGTTTGAGTATTAGATAATAAAAGGTTATAAAATGACATAATTTCATGTTGAACAACACCTCACACCTAAATTTTGCTTGTCCTCGAGTAAAATGAAACTAAAAACCTAAAAAAAAGAAAAATAAAGTCCGGACTTACCTTAGTAGTGTAACATCCCGTGTGTTGCTTAAAAGGATTTGATGTGACTACCTATATCACCAAAGGTGCACTTTCCTTTTGGGGGAGTCCACTCATAAGAACTCCACAGTCAAGCATGTTTGCTATAGAGAGATCTTATGATGGGTGACCTCCCGGAAAGTTTCACAGGTAGTGTGTGAATGCCAGGACAAAACACGCCAGAAAAGACTTGTGGTGATCTGTGGGGTTAATTGACGATCCTTAAAAGCCGTTCTTGGTAACTGTCCCAATCCCGGAGGGGGTCAGGGTGTTACAAGTATGCATCACAGTTGCATTTAGCATGTGCAACAAGCTCTTTAAAATGTTAGGTTACCTTTAGTGGACGAATAAGCTTTCATGAGGTTTGTAGAAGATATACCTATAAAATCTTAGAAAAAGAAAAGAAAGAAAATATGAAACAAAAAATCTTTTCAAGTTTTCAAAAATCATGTCTACAGCACATGGGAAAAATATACATGTATTCAATCAACCATATCACTCTAGTAATCTTGGCATCGGATCACATATAAACATAATGTACATATCAAGAAATTCTTAGCCCCCACTGATAACATCTATACATGATATTTCACCCCAGTTAAGAATTATAAACAAACCCGACTAGTAGGACCTTACTTTCGGGATTATGTGGAACACTCCCACTCATGTGTTTATCATATTATACGGTTCACTCAATTCATCTTTCAATCATACAAACTATCACCGACTTGCTACGATTCTAAGTTCTCCACCACTAAAATGCAAAATGCTACATGATAATCAAGAGAACTTTAAAGGCTATTAATGGAGGCCACGGGTTAAGGGTAAGATATGGATAATTGTTTTTGAAAATGAGGAGCTAAAAGTCAAGTGACTTATGAATAACCAACACTTGCACCAATTATATCGTACACGTACACACTATTCCAGACTCTTACTAAAAAAAATCCTTCAAAAGAAACCATTGGAAATGAGTATACACAATGAAAATGCATTCATGGCAAACATTCTTATTCGCAAACTTTTTCCTTTTTTCTGAGATTTTTATTTTTTTCAATTTTTTTTACTTGGCAATATCTCATTTTTTTCATTTTTTTCATTTTTTTCTTTCCCTTTTCATCTTTTTTTTTTTCCCCTGAAAGAAAAATGAATGAATGAATGTAAGAACATTACTCATTTTCCAAATGATCACAATAAGAACAATCCAAGCAACCATAAAGGGGAAAAAACTCATAAACAAGTCAAAACGATCTCCATTACCACACCATAAGAACCAAAAATAACCACTAAATACATTGGCTCATGTGGCCTACAAATCAAAGAATGCCTCTATCATATTATCATAATGTACATGCTAAATATGATTTTGAAAAGAACCATAACAAGTTTTAGAGCTGTAATCATGGAAGAGATGCACATGAAAGAAGTATGAGACTAAAAATAATGAATTAATCTTTGATGCACAAAATCTCACAGGTTTATCTACAAAATCAAAACAGCTTACTTTAAAAGTATCGGGGTTCAGGACTGTAGCATAAATATCACACTTTGGACTGAGTAGTATCACGCACACCATATCTATATACAATCTAATAACTAAGGTACAAGATAACTTAGTAAATCAAAATAACACATATATTCCCCCAAAACAAAACATAAATCTTTTTGAAATTTCAAAACTTTTCAATTTTTTTCAGTCTTTTTCAGTTTTTTGAACATAGTGTCCCCACCTCTACACTTAAATCACACAATGCCTCCATTGGGAGTGAAAAGACAAATAAAAATAACGAAAAAGGAAAAACAAATATACAAAAGAAAAATAAGACTTAAGAAAATGACAAAACTGTAAAATTCAAAAAGAAAATAACAAAAGCAACAAGTATACATAAAAAAAACTAAAAGCGAAAATATAGAGAAACGATTATACTAGATTAGGTGAAAAAATAAACATAAGCTATAACTTCTTGAAATCCGTTTTGACAAAGGCCCATGGAGTATCAGTCACTCCATAGCAAGCTCAACAATACTACTTAAATCATAACCCATTAGTTAAATAGATAAGAACTTTCAGTCACATGTAAACTATAAAAATCAAAGAGTTGGAGCCAATAAAAGTACATCCATAGGATCAATGCAACACAATGGAGGGCCCATTTCAACTTATCAAATTGTTGGGCCCAAACATTAAGCAGAGAGACATACTCAAAATTAGCTAACAAATTGATCATTGGTCAAGAAATTTTACCAACATGAACAAGCTATCTATGTAAAATAGTGGGTCATAAGTTCACAAGTCCCTTAGCATCAGAGTGCGCAAGAGTTTGGTCCAAATCAGCAGTCATAGGCACAAAAGTCTAAGGCTCTAAAAGTTCAGACTTGGATGGCTTGAGGATAAAGTCACTAATGATGGGTCAAAGGAAAATGACTCATATTCAACATAAAAACCCACATCAAGACTTTCATTTTCAAGCACATGAAAAAGACTCATATTCTACAAATGATTATTACTACATTCTAAATTAGTAGGCTCAACCACCCACTCACATGACTCCTATAAACAAATATCTTCTGATTCATTAAAGTCATGATGTTGATTGATCTCACTAGCACTTTCAAATTCTTCACCTCCTTAAACTCAAAAGATTGGGTAAAAGGGGCAGGTGAGACCAAAAAACATCCTAATTGATGTCTTTATGTGAGCTAGGTTCAGGTGCCAGGTCAGGGGATAGAGATATAAGAATGTCATTCTTTTGTTCTAGGCTAGGAAAAGACATATCATCATGCAAATCGGGCTTAGAATGGATGGAAGACTCAAAATCATGATAAAGACATATTGTAGGTTCAAGAGAACCTAAACTAAAGTCAGGCTTATTATAATCCTCCCTACTACGATTAAAATAGTGAGAATATTCAACAATTCTCTCCTTGTAGTCTCTATCATTTTATTTGTCAATTCATTTATTCTCTTTCCAAAACTTGCACATGTGGCATCAACATAATCACAATACGGACAATTATAAATATATGATCAGCAGACTCACAATAACCACATAAAACAAGGAGAACACAAAAGTGAGATGGGTGATCATACGAGTCTATAAAGTGTACCTAGTTGTGGGGATTAACATGTAAATCATATGGGTCATAAGTGGGTTATCCTAAGGTCTCCCTAACTTGTTCAAACTCGTAAGTGTTACAAGCCAATTTTTCAAAGAAATCTCATACCTCATCTTAAGTTTTAGATAATAACTTAGTAAGCCTCCGGGACACATAGATTCAACATAATCTTGGAACTCAGCATTTAGACCCACAACAATGATCTTTCAAATTTTTCATTTTCAAAATTTTGGCTCCATTGTGTACGATAGTTATTAAGTCTAGATAAATAGCTCTAGAAAAGTTCATACTCAAATTGTGGAAAATTGAATACGGGCATTCCTGAAACCCCTTTTGTTTTTTGACCCTTTTTTTCCTTTTTTTTAAATTTTTTGAATTTTTGTTTTTAACACTAAAACAAAAAAGAAAGAACAAACGAACAAAATCTAAAATAAAAATAAATAGCACTTCTAACAAAATCACAAACTCAGGATTATATACACTTAAAATCCAGCAAAAATCAAGCATAACATGCACATATTTTTTTCTTCATTTTTTAAAACCTAAAATAATGCAAAAAAGCAGAAAATTATTTGTAAAAATAACAAAAATTTCAAAAATTCAAAAAAATTCCACAAAAATTGATGTAGACTCTAAAAATCCCTAGAAACCTACTACAGATATCAAAAAAGCAAAATAAGCGTTGGATTTGCACAGAAAATTCAAAGCAGAAATCTAAAATTGAAAAAAAATTAACTTTTTTCTTTTTTGTTTTTGTTCATAATTCACTGCAGCTCCTATTTTTTATGCTAATTTTTTAAAATGTAATAGAAAGTTAACTACAAACTACTACAGGCAAAATTAAACCAAAAAAAAATCACACTCTAAATACAAAAAATAGGAACCAAAATTCTTAACCACTTTAGACAAAGTTAAAATTAAATAAACACTAACTAAATTCTAATACAAATAAAAAATATGAGAAGAAACAAAAGCAGCTCAATCGACTAAACTACAATTCAATTCGCAATCTAATTTCATAAACGTCATCCTCAGCAACAGCGTCAAAAACTTATTGTGATTTTCCGCAAACGTATGATTTTACTGCCGTAGTACTTGAGGGTAATTAGATCACTAAAATTCCATGCTAAATTAATATCCTATTAGCAACAGGAATGTATTAACACAACTAGCTAGACCCATTGCATTTTTTCAATTTCGTGAACACGACAAATTTAAATATAATAATAAGAAGAGAGTATAGAAGTGGACACGAGACCAATAACTAATGAGAACCTACTGGCTACCATAATGAAATGAGAATATTATACACAAAAGCGAGAATCCAAAGCAAAACCCAAAAAAATAAAGCTAGAGAGCTAAGCAAATCCAAGCCAAAACTTATACAAGACTCAGCATCCCAAATGCGAAATCTTAAACTAGCATAATCGAAAATAAATTACCAACATCCCGTTAACTCCATTATTGTATAAACCGAAACAACTACAAGAGGAGAGACCCAGATGTGGATCTACATAAAAACATATTAAATCGAATGGAATGAAATACGAGATGAATAAACTTGAAAATTAAACTCAAACTTGAATAATCCAAAGCCAAAATTGCATATTTTGATTCAAATTTAGCAACCGACACCAAATTTTACTAATTGAAATCCTAATAGTAGACATGAAAGAGAATGAAAATAAAAATCGAAATTAAAGCAACCTATTCTGCTCTACTATCTACCCTTACTACCTTCGACCTTGCTCAAGATTTGTGGCTTCCAAATTCAAGTCCCATCTATGCTGCATTTAATCTCCAATTAACATTCTTTGTAACTGATTTATCATTACTTGCCTTCAACCCTTGCCTTTTATAAAAGAATGGATGGTGATGATAAATAGATGAATTGGTGAGGAGATTAGCGAAAATAAAGAAGAGGAGTGAAGGATGAGAAAGAAAAATGACAATACGTATACTATAGACCTGGGAGCATGTGCTCCCAGGCTGACATGGACAATATTGATGTGCTGAAAAAATTATTTTTTAAAAACAACAAAATCAATCATATTCTGAAAATCCAAACTTCCATTGATCGCTAACTGCTTTTCTACTCCTAGTAGAACACTATCTAGTTGGAATTCCATCCATGGCTGAAACCCCTCTCCATATCTCAAACTATTTAATGGCGGCAATCCATTCACGCAGTAGTTCATCTTGCTCCAGCCAATTACACCAACTTCAGGCGGAGTATTGGCTTTTTTGTTCAATTCGATGGTAACTGTTCAATTCCGGTGACAGCAGTTCAGGCACTGTACAATTCCTGCGATAGCAGTTCAGGCATATTTGTTCAGATTGATTGAATGGATGAACCAAGGAAGAAGGTAGAACTATTGACTTACAAGAGGAAGCCCAGGTACTTTTCGAGTGTTGAATTCACTTCTCCATTCCGATTGAACATGCCTTGTTTTGAATTATTTTTCCTCTGAATTGTTTTTTTTCACTTCCTCATAGTGGAAACTACTAGAGAACAAACTCAAACATGAATCAATTACTGAACAAACCCCCCCAAAAAAACGAACAATTAATTGAATCAAATAACTAAACCAAAATTTGAACACAAGAAACTCTAAACAGAATCAAACTCACAAATTCTGCATCCAAGTTCACTTACCCAAAATCGAAAGAAACATAATCGAATCGAACAGATCCCCATCCAAAATCAATAACCCAAAATCATTGAAGCCTAGGGTTTTCGAACTCAGCTGATTCTACATCTTCTTGGGTTTATTGTTGATGCTATCGACAACAAAGCAAACAGAATCGAATTATTGAACAGGTTAGGAACAGAAAGCTCAAATTTAGGAACCCAGACCCAACTCAAATTTACAAAGATGGACCTGAAAACCATGGGTTTCGAAGGAGAGGAAACAGCAATCAATGGAGAACTAATAGAACCATGGGTTTCTATTAGCTTGTAAAATGTATTTGCAGTGAGTTCTATGGAAGAGCATGACTGAAATTTATCAGGCTTTAGATAGAGGGTAGAGTGGTTAGAGAGAGAGAGAGAGAGAGAGAGAGAGAGAGAGAGAGAGAGAGAGAGAGACGACAAGAGTCAGAGGAGGCAAGCATTGACATTTATTGGGCTCTGAATGTCATTTTCAATTGCATACTTTGTTTGTGCATTCATACAATATTATTATAACTTAGAATTGCTTGCTTTAAGCAATTGTAAAAAATTTCAATAATATTTATGGTTGATAATTCTTAATTTGAGAAGGGATAATTTTAGCTATTCATGAGCAAAATAAATAGTGTTTATTAATTTATTGGGCTTTTGTTCAACTATCTTGCCTTTTATTATACCCACAATATTATTCATAATTTTATCTGTTCATGTACCAATTTATTGTTCATGCTTATATTTGTTCATTTTAAATGAAACTCTGTTCATGAGCAAAATAAATATTGTTCACAAATTTATTGAGCTTTTGTTCAATTACATTGCTTTTACTATACCCACAATATTATTCATGATTTTATCTGTTCATTGACCCATGTATTTGTTCATGGTTGTATTTGTTCATTTTAAATGTGAGCTTCATTCTTGCCTATTTACTTCAAAGAGTTGTTAATCTCCAACCTATATTGAGTAGATTTTATTTCTCGCATTTTTTTCATATTGACAATTTTCGTATCTATATGTGTAATTGCAAAAATAAAATTTTTTAAGCAATGCAAAAAATGTCAATAATATTTGGGGTTGCTAATTCTTTATTTGAGAAGGGTTGATTTTATCTGTTCGTATAGGCAAAATAACTATTGTTCACTAATATATTGGACTATTGTTATATTATCTTGCCTGTTTACTATACCCACAATATTGTTCATGGTGTTATCTATTCATATACCCACAATGTTGTTCATGGTTATATTTGTTAATTTTAAATGTGAGGTTTATTATTATAACATAGAAAAGTTTTTCCTTTAGCAATTGCAAAAAATTTCAATAATGTTTGTGGTTGATATTTCTTAATTTGAGAAGAGATGATTTTACCTGTTCATGAGCAAAATAAATATTGTTCACTAATATATTGGACTATTGTTAATGAGAAGAAACCTTCTATTTGACGTATAGATAATAGGTCATAATGTAATGGTTCATTAGTTGAACTTGAATTGCTCACTTTTACTCATTCATTTATTCAAAATTTCATATTTACTTCTCTTTGTGCATTTAGTTGAACTTTTGTTTTTGTTTTATTTACCATTCTCTTTATCCATTAAATTTATATTGATAGGTATCACCTTTTTAAATGTGCATGAGAGAATAAGATGACATTCAATTGGTGATGTTATTGTTCATATGTTTCTTATTTGTAAATATATACGGACCGTAATTGAAGATGTTCTGATTAAAGAATTGAACTTTTTAATGGGGTTGATAGCGCAAAAGAAAACAATGATGCATGTGTCTTTCAGCAGCCGTTTCAAGAATCATATATTGTTGAGGATTCCGAGGATGAGCAAACTCTACAAGCTCAAAAAGAATCACTCATTCACAAAAGGAAAGTTCAAACCATCACTAATGATAAACTCGCTCGAGTTAAAAAGCGTGTTCGTTTTGAATTGCATTATGATCATTTTGCATATAAGCTAATTAGAAACTCAAATGAACAATCTCACTATAGGAAGGCTGCAAAGAACCATTCTGGAAAGGCTGACAAACAAAACAAAAATTGGAATGGTAATCTAAACCATAGGATGGCTTGTAATAAGCTGTTATTCCTAATTAAGAGGCTAGATTATGAACAATGGATAGCTGCAATGGAAACTAGTTTTGGAGGGTTCTTATCTGTTAGAACATCAACCATCTCTAAAGATCTTACAACATGGTTGCTTCAGAAGTTTGATCCAGCAAGTAACACATTGAAGCTTTCTGACAATAGAGTGCTAGAGATAACTGAGGAAGATGTTCATGCAACATTAGCACTACCTATGGGCCAATTGGAAGTTCAAGTAGCATCTACATGCGAACCAAAAAATGAATACACCAAACTCCTTGAAAAATGGAGAATAAGGTGGAATCTTGGTAGAACAGGGTCACCAAAAGTTGGAAAGATGGTTGACTGAATTTTACAAAGAGGAGACCATGGAGACGAATTCAAAAGAGACTTTGTGTTATATATAATTTCAACGTATATTATTGGGAGTATGAATGGCGACTGTTTCTTCAGAATATTAAAGTCGTTGGTGGATGTTAATCAAATAGTTAAGTACAATTGGTGTGCATTTCTCCTACAATGTCTGAATGACACAGTAGTGGAATGGAAACAAAATCGCACTAGATATTTCAAAGGACCACTATTGTTTCTCATGGTAAGTGGAATCCAACCTGAATAACATTGTTCATTGATTTAAATGTATTTGTTCATTACCCGATGTATACTTGAGCGCTAATGTCTACTATGTCATTCATTCTAGAGGTACCAACTAAGATTTATCCTTGATATGAATTACAGCTCTTTTATCTGGATAGAGTTGAGTTTAGAGGGAAGAGATGCAAAGATCGATGGTTTCCCATGGCAATACATTGGACAACAGATGCAGTAGAACAAAGGAATGAAGATGAAAAGGAGTTCTCAGGAGAGTATGGAAGAGGCAAGACAATTGATAGAATAGACTATCTGTCAATAATTCGTGAAGGTGAAACTTACTTGCATGAAGAATTCGCAAGCCTGGCACGAGAAAACCAAAAGCACACTGACCCTGCCGCATCAACCCATGGCTCTCTGCCAGCTCCTCAGCCACCATGTTCAGAATGTGGAAGGGAAAGAGAACCTCAATTAGTAGGGCTCAATGATCCAATTGAGGTATAATAATATACATCTAATTTGAGTTATATATATATATATATATATATATATATATATATATATATATATATATATATATATATTTGACATCCTATTGCAAAAGTACCGCAGTGTACTTTTTTACTAGTACATCAGTAAATGTTATGTTATTTATATGAACACATGTTTGTTGTTGTACACCACAATGTATTGTGCTTGTTCACTGAAATGTTGTTATATGTTCATTTATTTGTATGAATTTGAATTTATTATGTAAATATTTTGCATGGTGCAATGAAATGATATTGCATTCACTTCATCTATGTTGTCCATTAATCGACATGAGTCTAAATACAGGTGCATGCTGATCGGCTAGGCTATTACCTGGAAAAATTGTTTGAAGTTATAGCAGCCTCTGGACAAAGGTTTCCTATACAACAAGTGATATCACACATTGCACATGGAAACACAAACATTCAGAAATGTCCGAATGAGGTTGAAACTCATGGCTTGACTCAGGATGAGCATTTTTTCAATAATCCTGCATTCTTTGATGCATATTTGAAAATGAAAGTTGTGGCGTTAAAGCATTACCAACATTGAACTCCAATAGACTACACTCCGTCGACTTTTGATCTTGGCATCCCCTTTTCCCCTGAGCGGAGAACTCCTACTGCAATTAGCTCCCCTATTAAAGGAACTCCTATAATAAGTAGTTCACCTGCGTGTAATGATGAACAAGTGTGTCTAGGTGAATCTGAAGGCCAACATACATCAATGCATGCAATAGCCGACATTGCTTTGCAATATTCTAAATCGGCACATCACATAACGCAGCAAGAGAAAGATAATGGCAGACAACAGGTTGAAGACGAACTACTCCAAAAGCCAAAAGCACCTCAAAGAGAGAGACAGGTAATAAAAATACTGCCATTCCTATGCCGTTCACCATATTTGAGAGATCATAGGGACATTATCAAAGATAAACTAACCCATAATGAGAAGGTTGTGGTGGATTATGCATTCCTGCCTTTCGATGTAGACCATCCTAAAACGTAAGTATTTATATAATTCAATGCTACTAAATTTTATTATATACGAAGTTGTCAATGTTATTTATTGCATCTACCTATTTATCAACAGTGAAGAGCTATACGAGTTCAATGCTCATGACAAAGCACATAGACTGTGGATAGATAAAGAGGCAATAGTTTCAATGGCATCTGCAGATAGCCATTTGGAAAATAGCATTTTGGATGTATGGTCTATCACAATGAACAAGAAGCAATTATCAAGGCAAACAACATGTCCGAGTAGATTTTTCTTCACCACATATGCCTATGTAAGTCACACTTGTTGGCGTACATTAAATGTATGTCAAAAATTAGCATTATTCTTGTTTTCATTTGACTTTTACCCGATTTGTAGATTGCTATCCTACATGCACAAAAACCATCCTTTAAGTACCAAGAGTTCTATAGAGTCATGCAGCTTGAAACCCAAAGAACCAACTGGCTTGATTTGAATACAGCAGATTTAGTAAGCTTCTCCATACTCTATCACATGTGTTTACTAATCCTCTTGTTCATTGCATTATATGGGTTTGTTCATTTAGATTATAGTAAATGTACTGACCTATCCACTTGTTCATTATATTACATGGTATTATTCATTTTAACTAATTACTGTTGTGCATCACAATCACACTATAGGTTTTTTTCCCAATCCTGAGAAGCAAACACTTCTTCCTTATTGTATTCCAATTTGCTGATAAGACAGTAACTATCATAGACAATCTTACGTTGCCAGAAAAACCAAGTACGAGATATGGTAATTGTGATGCATTACTGGTACGTGCGTCTTCCTAAACACATACTGCAAATACATTTGTATACAATTAGAAGCTAATAGAACTTACTTTTACCAAATGTAGAAATGCTTCTTCTTAAAGTATCTAATCCAAAGCGGCCGTCCCAGAGCAGAAGAAGTTAAACATTTTCGAACAGTCTATGTTAAAACTGATTATCAAGATAATATAAATCTTCATGATTGTGAAATCTATACCATGCGCCACATGGAGACATATTATGGTGATTTACAATCATGGGACCATGGGTTTCAAAAAGAAAAGGTGCTTATAGTTTAAATTATATCGACAAATAATTTTAATAACATTTTTTATGGTATGTAACTTATCTTGACATCTAAATAACTTTCAGGAAGCATTCTTGAGCAGCAAGGGCAAGGCAACAATCGTAGATACATTAGAAGTTGACATTAGATAGTGTTATTTTAATTTTGACATTATTATAAAATTAAAAACTTCTTTAGATATGATTTTGTTCATTAACCAAATAACTATTGTTCATTGAAATATTTGATTTTGTTCATTTAACCAATCATATATTCATAATCGTATTTAACATTGTTCATTCACCCAAAAATATTGGGTCTTGTTACCGAACAACCTTAAACCATTAAATTCTACACCTTAAACCCCTAAACCCTAAACCTTAAACCCTAAAAACCCTAAACCCTAAACCCTAAATGCTAACCCTAAACCCTAAACCCTAACCCTAAACCCCAAAACCAAAACCCTTCACCCTAATCACTAAACCCTAAAACCTAAAACCAAAACCCTAAACCCTAAACCCTAACCCCTAAACCCTAAACCTCAAACCCGCAACTAAACATGACATTTTTAGAATGATGGTTCATGACAACAAAAGGAGTACAAACCATGTCATACTTATTTGTATGATATGTTGTGTCAAAAACAACCTGATCACCAAATAACTTATAACCTTCAAACATCTGCTTGTCACGCCAGAAGAAACTAACCAAACAATGATTTTCATCAAGCTCAAAATCATAATAAAAATCATTCTCATTCTTGAATCGATTCTTAAAAATCTCAATCAATGAATTTGCATCGCTGCCATCAAATGACTTCTTGTCATAATCATCAATCCTATTATATAAATCCTTCAATTGAAAACCCACACAAGAAGCTACACCAGCTTGTTTTTTCAAGACACGAAATGCATCCTCCACTCGGACTCCTGCGTCCCTAAGCTCTGTCAATGAGAAGGCAAAAGATGCCTCTCATTAGGACTACACAATGGATGGTTGTGCTCAGGTACATGCTTAGTGACAATTCATTTTCCATCTAAGTCGATATTAAACTGGATCATTGCTTTGCACTCAGTCCGAAAATCAATATTTGTATACTCCTTACATTGCTGGCCTTTATTTTCTTTCCAACCTTCCTTCCAACAACAAAACTGACGTATTGACAAATCTTGCATTTGAGCTCTCCTACGAATCTTATGATAACGAACACTGAACCCAACCTTAAATGCATAATTATTGTAAATCTCAAATGCTTCATCTTGATAGTATGCAATCGTTCCAACTAGATCAACTGGCAAGGGATGCAAAGCAATAATATTCCATCCAGATGAAATATTATCTGCAAAATGAGTAACAAAAATGAATAAATGAACATGCTTATACCCACTTATGAACAACATAACATGAATAAATGAACAACTATAAATCATTTTATATATATTAAGATAACAATGTGAGCAAACATAAATGAACAACACTACATGACCAAATGAACATCTACCAACCAATTAAAAATACAAAATACAAAAATATATATAATGAATGGTATTACAATTTAACATGAACAAAATATCTGCAAGCTCAATGAACAGAGTTCTATGAAAATAATAATAAAACGAAACTTGACAACATTGTAAGCATATATAAATGAACAACATTATATAACCAAATGAACGTCTATCAACCAATTAACAAATACAAAATAAGAAATATATTAATACAAACCCAATAATGAACAATATTACAATTTATAATGAACAAAATATCCGCAAGCTCAATGAACAGAATTCCATGAAAAAAATAATAAAACATAACTTGACAAAATTATGTCGTCAACCCCATTTCCATTATCTTCCAAGAATGCTGTTCAAAATTAAAATATTCAATTTAGAAATACATATGAACTAATTGAAGTGTATTTAATAGTAGGAGAAATAAAATGAATTGTAATACATACATATCGAATCTCTTCCAACTTCTTTTTCGATTACGTTCTGCGCCATCCTTGATTGTAATTGAAATTTAATTTGCACAGATTCTGATCAAATACTAACACGAAGATAGAGATGATGAAGAACCAAGCAAATAATAAGTGTAAATACCTAAAAAAAGACAAATTTACAAAATTAAAGCATATTTTCACTTACATAATTAATAACATTTTCACCCAAAAAGTTGAATAGAGGCGTGAGATGTGAATTGCAATTGCCAGCAACCGAATACCAACAAAAAATAATTTAAAAAAAACAAATCACAAGTGGTGGCCTGATGGGTAGTTATTAGAATTTTAAAAAAAAAAAAATCAAAAATGGTGGATGGTGGTTGGTGGACGGTTTCACCAAAAACCCAAAAAAAAAAAAAAAAGGAATGGGACATGCTGACATGGACTATGACATGGCTCCAAGGAGCATAATAGAAAATGCAGAAAAATGAAGATGGAAGATGGGACGGGGGTTTCAGTTATGTCAGAGGAAGAAGCAGAAGCAATGGTGGGATTTGTTATTTTGCAAATTAAAATTAGATGGGGGGCTACGTCTGGGCCAAAGGCTGAGGTTCGCGGGAACGTTGGGCCAAGGAAGAAAAATCAGGCCCGATGTGAGGGAGAGAAGAGAAGGAGAAGAGCGGGTGGCTAGGGGGCACTGGACCTGGACCTCTGGTCTGGATGGACCAAATAAAAGAATAGACCCAATCCAGAGAGGAAAGAATGAGGAGGAGCAGAGCTCATGCGAGGCTCACGTGACATAGGCAAGCGAGAGGAGGAAGCAGATGGGCTTGGGAGGGTCTTGGGTCTTGGGCCGCTGGACAATTGGGCCGCCATGAGCTAAGCCAGAGGAGAACGGGCTGCTGACAAGGGCACCCTTTCCCTCTCTCTCTCTCTCTCTCTTTTTTCCGACACTTGATCGAACACGCTTATTGATTCAATTTCTTTTTTTCCCCCTAAGAGATTTATTCATTCTTTCAAAATTTCCAAATTCTTACAAAATGAACAAAAACTATATTAAAATCTTAATTTAATTATTTATTTTGAGCAACTATTAGATAATAAAAGGATACAAAATGACATAATTTCAGGTTGACCAGAATGTGCTCAAGAAAAGACTAGGAATGGCGATGGATCAAGTCTGCTTGAACCCAGACCACCCATTTAATTGTTTTGGACCTCAGCTCAGACCTGTCTTAAAGCCGTTGGGTCCGGAAGGATGGGACCTAGACCCATACTCTATGGATTTGGCAGATCCACGGGTTCTAAACGGATCATCACTGTTTTCCATGTTAAAAATTATTTTTTTTACATCCCAACATGAATTACCACATTCCTAGAGACAAATAATTAAATTTAGAAGACATGATAATTAATTAACAAAATTCTAGCAAAATATACAATAACTAAGTGCTCTTATTTACGCTTTACACACCAAAAATAATATTCTAATACAAAATACAAAGACAAAATCCACCAAATTTCAACAAGCATAACAAAAAGGAGCTCCACCATGCCACATTTGTTTTAAAAAAAAAAAAATTAATAGATGTTAAATAGGTCTCGAGGAAGATATGAGTCTGAATTCTTCGGACCCAGATCTAGGCCCGACTCACATCCCTCGGATCCAAACCTTCTAAAAACCGTTAAGTCTTATTTCATTGGAACGAAACCCTCTAAATTGGGTCGGATTTGATGGGTTTGGATCGAGTTTAGGACCCACTATCATCCCTAGAAAAGACACGTCTCAGAACTAGGGGCTTCATGTAAAGGCTCAACAATCACCCTTTCCTCACGACTGAAGTCCTAAGAGAGCCCCAATAACTTCAAATACAGTTTCCTGAGAAAATATATATTTAGGCTGATGGAGCTCCATCTCTGGGAACCAAAAAGGAGAGCAATCCAAAGTGAAAGGCTTAAAACAAGATTAACCAGCAACCCATAGCCAGAAATAGGTTGTCAATCAAAAATGAAGGTGCTAAATGCCCACAAGGAGTAGCACAAGCATCCTAAGATAGGGTCCAAGCACAAAAGTGTCATTTCAATGAATGTAAAAAAAACATTAAATCAGCTAAGTATGTAAACACTTGCACACCTAGAGCTGTAAAACGGGTCGGGCCGGGTCCACTCATTTAATAAACGGATCAATTTCGTGTCGGTCTTAAAAATAGCTTAGATTTGCTCAGAACTGAAAAATAACAAGTTTTCACACTAAACGGTCAAATCGTGTCGACTTCAGGTCAAAATCGGTTCGGTTCAGGTCGGGTTCGTGTTTCTCTCAGTAAATTCGAGTCGAGTTTGGGTCAGGTTATCGCATCGGGTCAGACTTTTATAGCTCTATGTACACCTAAAAAAAATGAATTTCAAGTAAGTGGGAACTGGCACCATATCCATCTACATTATATAGTAATAAAGCTTTAGGATTAGGGCATAGAGGAGCTAAACCATAATGAAAATGACTATGGATAAAGGGAATATTAGTAAGACGCTGGTGTGGCAATAAATGAACATGAACCCTGACAAGAAAGATCAAACTGAAAAAAAGTAGTTCATACAAATAGGCTACACAAAACGTGAAGAGAAACAAACAAGGTCTGGATGGAGATTACAAAATAAAGAGAATAATTTGTCGATGCCATCATCCCAATTGTAGAAGAGTAAACGTAAAATGACATTGCGATGTTTTGCAAACAGCTTTTTGAAGAGTTTTTTTACCAAAAAGAGTTTTTTTTTAATCAAAATTAACTGTTTGATTAAGTAAAAAAGCTAATCTGGGTGTTTGGTGAAGCGCTTTTTAGAAAAGCTTTTTAGGTCCAAAAAGCTAATTTAAAAAAACTAATTTCATGAGCTTTTTTGAAGGACTTTTTGAAGAATTAACTTTTTATCTCACAACTTTATCAAAAACAGCTAATTTTACCAAACAGTTTTTCAACAAACAATAAATTCAAACAGCTAATTCAAACAACTAACAGCTAACAGTTAATGCAAATAGCTAACAACTAACAGCTAACAGCTGTTTGCCAAACAGGGCCATTAAAGACATGAAGAAAGAAACCCATAAAGATTCTTGTGTTAATGAAAGGATACGACAAGACAACATTGACAAGAATCAAGAACCCTTAACACCACCTCAACCCCACTTTGTTGACTGGATAAAGACTATTGTCTATAAAGACTATCGTCTAAAGAGCGATACACACCTGAGGGGCTATTCAGTATTGTGCACCTTGGGTCAGCTCTCTTTCCTGGCAAGCATCGAGGTGACTCTATTTAGCCAGTTTTATTGTAACTGGTCTCCATTGAATTTATTGCCCTTGTCTCTGAGTTTTGTCTTTGTAAAGTTAGTAAGGCTTTAATATTAAACTTTGTTCGCTTTTTTAACCTATATCTTATTTTTTTACCAATTAGACGTGCTGTAAATATTTCTATTTTTGGGGTTGGAGGGTAGTTGTCCAGCTTTGGTTTCTGTGACTTGGCATTACTTTTCTTATTATTTTTAGTGTCGACATATTAATATTATTATTTTGTTTATAGTGACCAGTTTATTATTTTATAAGTGTCGACGTATTTTTATAAGTGTCGACGTATTATTATTATTATTATTATTATTATTATTATTATTATTATTATTATTATTATTATTATTATTTTATTATTATTATTATTAAGTATGTTCTCTTGTCTAGTAGATTTCTAGGCTTGTGGCATGCAATGTAGCAGCTTCAGCCTGTCTTCCGGGGGGTAATGGGGTTAGGAGGTAGGGTTTCGGAAGGGACACCTAGCGTCTTGGAATATTGGGTCTCTTCTGAGCAAGTCAATAGAATTAGTTAAGTCTTTGCACAGGCGTAAGATTAGCATAGCTTGTGTTCAAGAGACGAAGTTGATGGGAGTTAAAGCTAGAGAAGTTAATGGATACAAATTATGATATTCAGGGTCAATCAAGGCGAAGAATGGAGTTGGCATTTTAGTTGAGAAGGAGTTGGTGGACTTTGTGGTCGAAGTGAAGCGCAAGAGTGATCGGATTATGGCCATTAAGGTTTTGGTGGGTTCAGAAATCATAAATGTGGTAAGTGTTTATGCTCCTCAAATAGGTCTGCCGGGCGATATTAAGAAGCTATTTTGGGAGGATTTGGATATGGTCATCCAGGATATACCTCGGAGCGAGAAACTTTTCATAGAAGGCGACTTTAATGGCCATATTGGTGTTGACTCAAACGGGTATAATACGGTCCACGGGGGTTTTGGTTTTGGGGAGAAAAACAACGGAGGTGTTTCAGTGCTGGACTTTGCGGTGGCCTATGAATTGTTGGTGGTCAACTCCTTTTTCAAGAAGAAGGAGGATCACTTGGTGACCTTTAAGAGTGGCTCCTTAAAGACCCAAATTGATTTCTTCCTGATGAGGGCAGATAGCCGGAGGTCTTGTAAGGATTGTAAGGTGATTCCTAGTAAGTATCTAGGGACTCAGCATAGGTTGCTCGTGTTGGATGTGGAGTTCAAGTGTTCAAAGGGGAAGAAGAGGAGAGTCGGGGACCCTAGAGTTAAGTGATGGACCCTCACGAATGAGAACATTGGGTTATTATCAGAGAGGATTACTGAAGAAGGAGCTTTGAGGCGGGCAGAGGATGCAGATAAAATGTGGGAGGCAATGGCAGATTGTATTGAAAGGTCAGCTAAGGAAATCCTAGGCACTCCTAGAAGAGGTAGTAATAAGATGAAGGGTGCCTGGTGGTGGAACGAGGAGGTAAAGGAGAAAGTCAAGGAGAAAAAAGAGGCTTACGCAGGTGTCATGAACAATGCAACGAATGAAAAGAGAGAGATTAGGAGAGTTAGATATAAGGCAGCTAAGAAGGTAGCCAAGAAAGTTGTGGCAGTAGCTTTTGATAGATTATATCATAGATTGGAGACCAAGGAAGGGGAGAAGGAAGTCTTTAAACTGACAAGTGCTAGGGAAAGAAAAACAAGGGATTTAGGTGTTGTGAGGTGCATCAAGGATGAAAATGGTAAGGTGTTATCTGAGGATGCAGAAATCAATGAGAGATGGCGAAGGTACTTTTCCAAACTCCTTAATGGGGAAGTAATGGAAGATTCCCATAGTAGGGGCAGAGAGTGTAGTGAGAGGTGATTTGATCCGCGAATGTGTGGTCATATCACAAAGAACGAGATTAAAGAGGCCTTAAAGAAGATGACTAATGGAAAGGCAGAGGGCCCAGATCAGATACCGGTAGAATTATGGAAGTGTTGGGTGAAGAAGGATTAGAGTGGCTAACAGAGCTTTTCAATGTTATTTTTAGGACCGCTAAGATGTCCAGAGAATGGAGGTCTAGTACAGTCATCTCTCTATATAAGAACAAAGGGGATATTCAAGATTGTAATAATTTTAGAGGTATAAAGTTGCTCAGCCATACTATGAAGCTATGGGAGAGGGTGATTGAGAGAAGGTTATGAAAGGATGTTTTGATTTCAAAGAATCAATTTAGTTTTATGCCATGCAGGTCAACCATGGAGGCGATTTACCTTCTTAGAAGGTTCATGGGTTTGTACCGAGATAGAAAGGTGGATCTTCATATGGTGTTCATTGACCTGAAAAAAGCATATGATAAAGTCCCGCGTGAAGTGCTATGGAGCTGCTTGAAAAATAAAGGAGTGTCACCCTTGTATATTCAAGTTATTAAGGATATGTACGAGAGAAGTAGGATGAGTGTTAGGATGCCGGGAGGAGTCACGAATGACTTCGCCGTTGGCATGGGTCTGCATCAGGGTTCTACCTTAAGCCCTTTTCTTTTCACCTTAGTTATGGATGAACTTACAAGAGGGATTCAAGATGCGTTACCATAGTGTATGCTATTTACAAATGACATTGTTCTTATTGATGAGACCAGACAGGGAGTTAATAACAAGTTGGAGTGATGGAGGCATACACTGGAAGCTAGAGGTTTTAGAGTAAGTAGATCGAAGACGAAGCACATTCATTGTTGTTTCAGTGCCAGGGTAGAGGCAGGGGGAGAAGTCATCCTGGATGGGAGGTCGATACCTAAGGTTGATAAGTTTAAGTATCTTGGCTCGATCATTTAGCAGAATGGGGATATTGACGAGGATATCAACCAGCGAGTAAAAGTGGGCTGGCAAAAATAGAAGTTTACCTCAGGTGTGCTGTGTGATAAGAGGGTGCCCATAGGATTGAAAGACAAAGTCTATCGAATGGTAGTTAGACCGGCTGTTCTTTATGGATCGGAATGTGGGCCTCTAAAAAAAGACGCAGGTTCAAAGGTTGATGGTAGCAGAGAGGAGGATGATTAGGTGGATGTGTAGGTTTACGAGAATAGACAGAATTAGGAACAGAGTTATCAGGGACTTAGCTAAAGTAGCTCCCATAGAAGATAAGTTGAGAGAAACAAGACTCCGATGGTCTGGCCATGTGAAAAGGAGATGTGTGGACGCTCCAGTGAGGAGATGTGAGATGATCCACATCCCCGGAGGTAAAAGAGGGAGGGGTCGACCAAAGAAGAGGTTGGACGAGGTGATTAGAGAGGACTTAAACGTTGTGGGTTTGACAGAGAACATGGCTCAGGATAAGGAGGCTGTGGTGGGATAGGATTAAGAACTTAGATCGCAAAGAGTCGACTCCGTAGTTGTCTTTTGGCCGTAGTGGCTTAGTGCTGGTAGGAGTTTGTCGTGCTCGTATGCAGGTTGTACTTTCTTCTGGGAAGAGACATCGTTTGCTTACATCTGATTGTTAAGGTATGTTACTGTCCTCTATTATATTGTTCTGGCGTTTTACAGCTTTAGCATCTTGTCCTTTTAATTTATCTTAGTCACTAATTGCTATATGGCCTTAATTTTCCCCTTTAAATATTTTTACAAAAGCTTTCTTCTATTAAACTTTTTCACAAAATTATTTTTTGTGGGTCTCTTAGAATCAGTCTCTCTACGGGTAGGAATGTCGGTAGAGGTAAGGTTGCTTACAGTTGGATCTCCCCAGACCCTACAAAAGCGGAACCCACACTGGGAGGTGTTGTTACTGTTGTTGTTGTTGTTTAAAGAGCGATACACCAAAAGCAAGGGGGGAGTAACCAACAGCATAGAGAAAAGAACAAAGCATAAAAGGGGATAAGGCTAGCATAAATAATAAGATAAAGGCATAAAAACAAACATAAAGAAACCTAGAAACTTAAACATGAAAAGGAAAGGACCATGTAGGTCCGGAAAAAAAGAAAATAGAAGGGAACATCGTAATTACAAGTATAGATATGAAGCAAAGATTCATCACCCTCCTCAAGTCCTCTCTTCTTCGCTGAGTCAGAAGAAACATAGATCACCTCCTCATTGTCAAAGTTAAAGAACACATCCACATCCTCATCCTTGTTGTTAATGATACCGAGATGAGAGATCAAAAAAAATCAAATAGGGAGTTAGGCAACATCATTCTCAAAAGTAGGGGTTGGAAGCCTAGGGGGCAGCAAGATGAATATCAATGTGAGGAAATGGAGAAGGCTCAACTCTAAGCTCCCCACCAAAGGAAGCAGGTAATCGGGAAGAGGAGGATCAACTTGAGTATCCTCTAGAGAAGCAGAAGTAGGCTAGCATGAAGAATAACCTAATGAGTAGTCACTGAGGTACGATGAAGTGATTGCTAAGATGAAGACTGGTCAAACATGATCATCATAAAAGGTGAAGGCAAAAGGCCTAACGCCACTTTTGTGCTTGGCACTAGGGATGGAACGACTCCTCTTTTAGGGAGAGATGGTGACTTGGTTCTTAATTAGTGTTAGGAGTGATAAAAAGAGAATAATTTAAAGTAAAATAATCATTTAGGTGTAGTTCTTAGTGTTAGGAGCGATAGAAGGAGAATAATTTTAAGCTAAAAAAATCATTGAGGTGAAGATAATGGCCCCAAACTTCTCCACAATAACTTCAGTAGGGCCCTTTAGAGTCTTAGAGCAAGTATCAAGATCATTAGCATCACTACCCCAGAGAGCACAAACTTCATAGAGACCCTTATAAGAGATAAGAGCTTCCAAGGGTTCACTTTGGTCCGGGATGAAAAGACTCCACCTATGGGGGTGGTTGACGTTAACATTCATGCATGCTCTAGCGTTCCCTTTGAGGCGATTAAAAGTAACATCATCAACTTTAAGAAACGTTCCAACATCCTTAAGGAGGTCCTTTTAGCTGTCCTCTTCTCATTGCTCAATTTTGGTTCTGCGATACTAACAGAGAAAGGTCAAAATATGGTTCCCACCTATGAAGCACAAGTTTCAGACTACTAATGTGACAAGGTCGCCCCCTAAAAAAAGGAAATATCATGGAGTTAGAGAATGAGAACAGTATCCAACCATTTCCAAATTCAATGGAGTTAATTTAGCCTTTCACAAAAGAGCAGGCTTTCCAAGTTTTAGTAATGACAAGGCTAGAGAAACAAGGTGCCTCCAGGCTTACCCCATAGACACATGGTGGAGATGTTAAAAGGATGGATTGGGGGTCAGGTGGAAGAGACTTGGGCTAAAAGATTAGGTCGCCTAAATACCTTGGTCCAAGTCGCCATAAAAAGACTGAAGTAAGTTTGTAATTAATTTAATGAAGCATAAGCCAATCAATCACCTCTTAATCCTAGCCTAACAATCTTCAAGTAGGATGATAAGAGCACAAATCTAGTTCGTTGAATCAGGACCACTGCTTGCAACCAAGTCATGGGGAAGCTGAGGCCCACGACTAGCATGGGACAGTTCATCATTAGTCAGCATACTGGTATTTTGATTGAGAGAGGAAGAAACAAGAGTATGACTTTAGACATGATAGAGTTTAAAGAGAAGGAGAAACAAGGTAGAGTAGGTATGACGAAAATATTGTAACGGGGATGGTTATAAAAAATAAGCCATGGAATGATTTAACTAGACTCAACACAGAGAAGCAAAGTAGTGAAATCACAAAAAGATCTCCATAAGTACAAGTAAATAGGAGAAGAGAAAAAGATTTTAAACAAACCATCTATGCAAGCAATAAATCAGCCAAAACAGAGCCCCAACTAATACTCTTAAACAGGGGATTATTATGACATCATACTTAATGCGAGCAACCAAAAGAAAAGTTACCTGGCCAATGGAAGCCTGATTAGATAAATCAAATCAAAACATACTAGAAGTATGGATGATTGAAAACTATGGCAGTGGTGGATCTAGACACTTAGAATAGGGATGTCCATCTATTTAACATCATTTACTAAAACCGTTAGTTATAGAAGATAAATTATCATCACAAACAATAAAACCAAAAACAAAAAATTAAGACATGAAGTTAACATGTCAAACATGAAACACAACTACAAATAAGCAATTTACACTTGTTAATCGCACCAAAAGAAGGAAAAACAAATAGCATCAAGTTCAAATCAATCATTAGTGCCAAATCAAAGAGAAATTTACGTCAAGAGCACATTGCAACTAAACAGCGAAAAAATAAATAATAATAATAAAAAAAGTTAAAGATATTAAAATTATAATACATTTAAAGTTTAAGCTCCATATAAGAGATGGTGGAAGAGAGAGAAATTTGAGCTTTGGTGCATTTACTTTGATTTTACTTTTCTATTTACTTTCAATTTTATAATTGCACTTTTGATATTTAAAAAATTAAAAAATATCAATATATGAGCTACATATATTTCAAGAGTACCATTAATTGTTTGAACACTAATTTAGAGGTGTCCATATATATTAATTTAATCACATTTAAAATAAGTCATTAAATTTTTTTTTGGGAGGGGTGTCCATGGACACCCCTCCCTTAGTAGACACCTCTCCCTTAGTAAGGGATCCGCCCTTGAACTCTAGGATTACAAATTTTAAGAAAGTCAGAAGACGTGAGATGCACTTTGTTGATATGGCCAATTAATGCTAGGCTCGCACACAAATAGTAATCCAGATCAAACTAAAATCCCAAATAAGAGTAAGTAGTCGAACAGTGAGAAGAACTGATAATCCAATTAGAGATGGACGCAGCAATAAAACAGGCGATAACGCCAGGGGTAGGCCTGATCAATCTATCAACTGAGCTAAAGAACCAAGATGGGTTGTGCAAGGGGCATTAGAAATATCACAATGATGGGGTGAGAGGGGAATATGGTCGGAGAAGTAGGTTGGAATGGAAATTAGCAAAAAAAGGAAAGAAATGAGGAATAAGTAATGGCTTTTGAGCTTTTTTTCTTTTCTTGGAAGCTTTAGGCTCCGTTTGATCCTTAGAAAATTTAGTGGAAAGAAAAGTTGAAGGAAAAAAAATGTAGGCAGAAAGTGAGTTTTTTTCCTCTTGTTTGGATTGAGGGAAAAACATAAGAATTTGGATAAGAAATTTAAATGTTGATGAATTACTTGAATCACGTTGATGTCATATAAGTACTGCAAGGTTGAAGGAGGTTAGGATTTCTTTTGAGAACTTTTCCCAAACTTTCCTCATAATTTTATGAGGAAAATTTTATCACTTATTTCTAATAATTTTTCCATCTAATTTTCCTCCATATTTTTTTTCTTTGTGATTTTCTTTAAACCAAACATAAAAAAAAAAAAGTTACTTTTTCAATTTTTTTTTCTTTCCACCAAATTTTTCAAGATCCAAACAAACCCTTAATGAAAAAGAAGGTAAAAACTCAAAGGAAAAGATCCTTTCTTTCTCTCTCAAAAGGGGCAAACTCTCTCTATAGTTTTCCATAGAAATATAAAATCTTTCTTACTCTTCTATTTATGCATGCTCAACTGTATTACTTCACCTTTTTTTTTTTGGTTGCTTTTTTGCCACAAGCCACTCCTTCGGACACCCCCCAAAACCCCAAAATTCAAGGTGGAACAAAGTGTTTAATTAATTCTCCTCTACATTTTGAACGTCAACTATTAAATAAACGGCACCACTTGAGAATTTTAATTGACATTCCCCTTCCTTTAATTTTTGTATTATACTCATAGGACTAGGAGTGTTCACTTTCACAAGCTAAATAAATTAACAAATATTAAAACAGAACTTTCATATATGACAAATGCACATAAGAAAATACTATTATGTGACTTAAGAGAGTATATAACTCCCAAAGTTCCAAGAGTATAATACATATTGCCCTTTTCATGTGCAAGGTGGGCAAGTAATGCAATCGTCATGGTAGCTTTTTCTAACCAAGTTCTTCTTCATTGACCACCCACCAAAAGAAAACTTATAAAAAAATTTAAAATCTGTAAAAAAAAAAAAAAAAATGTTTCCTACTAATCTTGGATGTCTCACAATCAAGCTTATGTACACAACGAAGATGTTTATCTTTAAATCTTTCGAAATCCTATTAAGATAGAATCCATATTGTAGTAGTGATGCTGTCATTAAAAACTAGTCAAACCAAGTCACTTCATGTCACACATAACGATGTCTCAATCCCCTAACCAAAAAAAACTAATACAAAAATCCATAAAATTTCTAAAATAAACCATAAAAATTTAATTGCAATTTATCAAATACTATATCATTAAAACTAAGACACTCTATATAAAATTTTTGTTGACACCCACAAAAAGGGTGTTTAACAGGAAAAGAGAGCTCACGGAGAAAGTTTTCCCTACAGGCTTTGCAAACCCTTAGAAGCTGCTTCATTAGCAACTTTAGCAACTATCTCACTAACTACCCCTTTAAAACCTATTTTCTGTCCAACCATAGCTTTTCCACTAGACCGCAAAATTAGTTTGGAACTTTTAACCTCCCCCTTCGATCTACGAAATGAGACATCATTTCCAGTCAGAGGAATGTACTTCTGTCCCTATTCAACCATTTCACTAGCTAGGGAATCTTCACGTCAAAATGAGCATAGTTCAGTTGCTCTTCAGTAGAGCAACCAACATCGAAATCCTAATAGAAACAGGTGTCATGAAAAAAACAATTTCATAAATGGAGAACATCACGTGCAACACATACAAGAAAGTCATAACTAACAGTATTGTACCTTACGAGTAATTCTTCCGAGGGAATTCCACTTTCCCTTTGCGGCAACAGAATTTTCAAGGCACCAATACGCAGAACACATGTATTGAATAAACTGTAGCCAAAATTGTGAAAATAAACCAATATGTCAAAAATCCTAGAAAACCAACCAATATTTAGTCCCACTTTATCTTCAGTGTCTCCTAACCTTGATAACTCTCATACTGGCGATATAGACTAGTATATGGCACATTGAAAGAGCCTATGACTACACACCTCTAGGATCTTTGTTTAACCCACGAGAAGTAGGAAAAAGGCCTGAATATAAAAGCAGAAGTAAGGCATGGATAAGATAAAAAGTGGATGTCTAGAGAGTTAAGATAGACACAAAATTTCTCATGTAATCACATAGAGAATGGTTGGAAATAAGAAAGAAAGGCGTATTATAGAATACATAAAGTAAACAAAACTGATACCCTCGAATTTGGCCTTTTATCGTTTTTTTTAGTGGGGGAGTTTGTTGGTAGAACATGTGTGCAACCGTATACCTATTACTAAAATTACATAGGTTGTTTCTATGGGACTTTGATTTGAAACGTGTTGATTGCTCACTATTTCCCTAGTAGCTAAAAAACTGCTAGGGAAGCACAGAAAGAGTACAAAAAGTAGGGAAAACAAAATTAGTATACAAGAAAGCTAATACAGAACTTACAATTTTCTAACGCATAGGAAATGCAAGAGAATTCATTTGTTTTCTATTCTGTTAATCCTCTACACATTTGTCAGTAATTATCCCACACAATCGCATTTACTCTCCCAGTTTGGAACATCTAAAAGCCAAGATAGATAAGATCTCTCATTCAGTCTTTCATGCTTCTATCTTTTTGCCCTCTTTGAACTAATTTCTGTTAACAACAATTGAGTATTTTACTTTGTTGGCCCAGTTTGACAAGTTAAATTACTCTAAAAAGCGGTGAATAGGGTGATAATCAAAGTCTCAAAATAATCAAAATAGAAATACGAAAAATGTAAATGTGGACAAAATACACAATTTATAGAGGTTCGGCCACGCCTAGTCTTCGACCCACGGGCGGTCCTCGCCAATGAGATTTTGAACCTCTTTTTTTTATTAGGTCAGTTGATTACACACGATTCATCAATCGTACCACCTACTAGTTGACCCTATAACTATAGGTGTCCCAACGTACGTGATGCTCCCCAACCGTACTTAGGTAGTCGGCCCTCCGACTAATCAACCCAACCCAATACAAAGAAAGTTAACAATTATAAGATACACTTCTTTGGTAGAGAACAAAATAAATACGCCAATGTAAGTTCAAACTCTTCTTAATGTAGCTCTCTTTCTTCTTCTTTACTTGTGATCTCTCTTGTTGTGTTCAGCCTTCAGCTAGCTTCAATATTTATAGCAAAGCTTTGACAAACCCTCAAAAACTAGCCGTTAGACTGACTTCATATTTCCCCATGGATTTTAGCTTCAGTTTAAGATCTTGAACTTCAGTTTAGGGTTCTTGAAGATCTCATAATCTCAGCAGCAACGGTCAAGAGCTCTTTTTGGCTAATTGAGAATCTTCCTAATATGATTTGCAGCTTCTTCCATGATCAAGGAAAATATTAAACATTTAAAAATTGAAACCTTGTTTGAGGAAAGTCAAATATTTGCCAAATGAAGATCCCTAATAAAATGACATATTTTATCACATAATATCATAATCAAATTTGAATTATAAAATATAATATCATAAGGATCACATCTTTAGATTTGAATATTAAACTATCTCAAGGATATTGTCACACATAATATAAAATCAATCATGTCAACATCTACTTATAATTATAACACATTTAAACAACAGAAACACTAATGTAGGTCCAAATATAATATAATAAACATACCAATAGATCAAGTAATCCTTTTTTTCTTTTATCATTACATATTCACAAAATGCATTGTAAGCTTAAGGAAGCTAACATACTTGTTCCTTGGTGGTACCCTCTTCGAAAACATATGCCAACCAATTATGACCAACAAAAGTGCCAACTTTTACTAGATTCACCACATCTACTTTGCATGGTAGGCTCAAAATAAATGGAAAGCTAAAATTAAGAATACATACTAACTGAAAAGCACTAGGGAAGGGGGGTGGTTACCAATTACAAATTTGCGTTCACACATCAGTTTTAGTCTCTTTGTTGGCCTTAGTATCGTTATGAAATGAATCACCTTAGTTGTAAAATGTATAAGCCATATATTTGAATGGAAGCTCCTTAAACAGTTTAATAGACATGAGATGCCATTTGCTGGCAAGTAACTCCACCTCCCTATATGATGCATTTTCTGTGGTCTCTCTGCTGACTATTAACTGTTTTCTCTTATGTACAATGCAACGTTGATTCACAAGAGTATGATGTGCCTAAGAGCTTTCCTTCCATCGGAGGTGAATAATTGCTTATTTCACCAATAAGTTTGTTCAACATCACAGCAAATCATCAACTGTAATATCACATATATTCTTTAAATGAGCATAAGGCAATTGGAGTGACAAAGTGACAGCACAAAGGGGATAGAAACTGAAGATATCCAGACCGAAGGAATATGTTCTATCACATGTTCTTGTTCTTTGATCACAAGGCACCTGAAGACATTCAAGGCATACAAAACATCAAGATAAAAAAATAAATCAACTGATCTTGAGACTTGATAGTACCATGGACTATAACATGACAATTTCCTGGCAAGGACAATACATTGGAACTACCTCGGCACTGCACCAACTTACACATTTCGCACGTGCAGTTAGTGTGATGACTAGTACGATATTTCTATGTTACATGAAGCATGTCGGAAGCAAAATGTATCCAAAGTTCATTTAAAAGAATCTTTGCGGTGTTGGAGGGAAGTAATAGAACAAGAATATAGGATATAGTGGTGGAATGACAAGGTGAGCAAGAACGTCAAAGCAAAGTCAGTGCATCCATAGGTTTAGCCAATAACAGTAACTCAAAGGAAACAGGGATAACTAGAGCATTGCAAGATGGTAATGGAAGCTTTTGAGACCAAGACTATGTTGGAATATTTCCAATAAAAATGGAAAAGCCACAATAAATTAACTATATTTTTTTCTTTGAAAAAATATAATGGGAAAATCCAATTAACTAATTTTCTATGCATCTTTTCACTCTTAGCCATTAAGATTAAATCGAATGGTTGTAAATTCATCTTATGAAAAGATTCTTCATTTTATGAAAAGATGCTTCTCTCTTGAAAAGGCACTTAGTTCTCTATAAATAGGGGATGATTAATTGTGGTTTGAATATCCAAAAATTGTTCCAACGAATCAATCCCTCTGAATTTCTGTTATATCCTAAGGTACTAGTGCCTATCCAAGTGAGTGCAACATTTGAATAGTGGAGACTTCTTTGTATTTCAAAAGTTTATTCGGAAATACCCGTTGCACGTCGGATGAATAAAACCTTTAGGACAAGCGATATCTATCCTGCCTAGAGGTCTTGAAGTAGTCCTAATTTCGAACCTTTGTATCACATTTCTAACAATCTAAAGGTTTTATTTATTCCTATGGCTTCTTTACTTCAAGACTTAGCCACTAATTTTGTCAAATTAGAGAGGTTCAATGGAGGCAACTTTAGGCTTTGGCAGAAGAAGATCCATTTTCTTCTTACTACATTGAAGGTAGCATATGTCCTCAACACTCCACCAATTCTAGAGCAAGAAAATGAGACCGTTGATCAAATGCGCGCCCATGCCAAGTGGGAGAATGATGACTACATATGTCGTGGTCATATTCTCAATAGCATGTCAGATCCTTTGTTTGACACATATCAAGCAGTGCCATATGCAAAGGAGTTGTGGGATCTCTTGGAGGCAAGGTACATGAAAGAGGATGCTACAAGTAAGAAATTTCTAGTAAGTCACTTTAATGGATATGTAATGAGGGATGACCGATCAATGATGAAAAAATTTAATGAACTTGAGAGAATCTTAGGTCACTTCAAAATGCGTAATATGAACATGGATGAACCTATTATAGTTTCTAGTATAATAGATAAACTCCCGCCTTCTTGGAAAGATTTTAAACACAGTCTTAAACATAAAAAAGAGGATCTCTCTCTTGAGGAATTGGCCAATTCTCTTCGAATTGAAGAGGAATTTTGTAAGCAAAAGAACCCTAAACTTTTCTCTAGTGTTAATCTTGTGGAAGACGGTCATTCTAAGAAGAGGAAATTTGATAAAAAGAAAGATTATAAAAAGAAGAAGCCTCTTTGTTGGGAATGTGGAAGTCCTGGTCACTTGAAATGTGATTGTCCTAACCCAAAGAAGAAATAGAAGATAGGCCCTAAATAGTTCAAATCTGAGGGAAAGGGGAATTTTGCTGCCATGATTTCCAAGGTTAACATGGTCCAAGATGATGATTCTTGGTGGGTTGACTCTGGTGCTACAAACATGTTTGCAAGGACAAGGCCTTATTCAAGACCTATGAGCCAGTGGAAGATGGTGTACCTCTCTACATGAGGAATTCTTCAACGGCACAAGTCCTAGGCAAAAGAAGTGTAGTATTAGAATTTACTTCCGAAAAATCTTTAACTTTGAATGATGTGTATCATGTTCCGGAAATCCGGAGGAATCTTGTATTGGGTAGCATTTTAAATCGTTTTGGCTCTAAGATGGTGTTTGAGGCTGATAGGTTGTACTTTCTAAGGGTGGGGTGTTTGTGGGAAAAGGTTATTTGTATGATGGTATGTTCAGGTTAAGCATTACTAATAATAAGAATGTCATTGCTTATGTTTGTGACTCTTTTTACTTAAGGCATTTTAGATTAGACCATGTGCATTTCAAATGAATGAATGACATGATTAAGCTTAACTTAATACCAAATATGAATGCTAGTGATGAAAAGTGCACAACTTGTATGTTGACTAAAATCACTAGAAAACCTTTTCCTAATGTTCAAAGATCTTCTAATATCCTAGACTTAGTGCATAGTAACATATGTGAGATGAATGGTCAATTAACATTAAGTGGTAAAAGATATTTTATCACATTTATAGATGACTATTCTAGATATTGTTATGTATATTTACTACGTTCTAAGGATGAGGCACTTGAGAAATTTAAAATTTACAAGAATAAAGTTGAACTTCATTGTGAGAAGTTCTTAAAGTGCCTAAGGTCCGATAGAGGTGGAGAGTATTATAGTCCTTCTTATTTTGAATCCACCTAAATTGTGCATGAAGTCATAGCACCCTATACCCCACAACAAAATGGTGTCGCCGAAAGGAAGAATAGGGTTCTAACTGAGATGATTAATGCTATGTTATCTAACTCAGGATTAGGACCTGGATTTTGGGGTGAAGCCTTATTAATAGCTTGCTATATTTTAAATAGAGTTCCAAATAAAAGAAGTAAGATTACTTCTTATGAATTTTGGAACAAAAGAGAACCAAACTTGAGGCATTTAAGAGTTGGGGGTTATAGAGCAATAGTAAGGGTTCCCTAGCCTAAAAGAAAGAAATTAGGTGAAAAAGGAATTGATTGGATCTTTATTGGATATGCTCTACATAGTAAGGCTTATACATTTATGGTTGTTGAACCTAATGAATTTATCTCAGTTAATACTGTGATAGAATCTAGGAATGTTATTTTTGATGAAAAAAGATTTTCATCTATTTCTAGACCTAGAAATGCAGATTTTAATCATCCTGAAAAGGAACAAAATGAAGTATAAGATAGTTAACATGACAATGCTGAGAATAATGATGTTCCTGAACTTAGGAGAAGTAAAAGAGCGAGAAAATCTAAAAATTTTGGAAATGATTTCTTTGTTTATCTTGTAGAAGGATCCAGGGAATTAGTCAACAGGTGCATTCCATATTGTTATAATGTGGAATCGGATCCTCAAACCTACAAGGAGCTATGTTTTCATCCAATACTTCTTTTTGGAAAGAGGCTATTGAAGATGAAATGGCTTCAATCATGGGAAATGGAACTTGGAAGCTTACCGATTTACCCTCAGGGTGCAAACCTATTGGCTGTAAATGGGTGTTTAAAACTAAGAAGAACGTTAATGGTTCAATTCTTAAGTTTAAGGCAAGACTTTTGGCCAAGGGAAATAATCAAAAGGAAGGAATTGATTATTTCGATATTTATGCCCCAGTTGCTAGGATTTCAACAATTAGGTTGTTGCTAGCATTAGCCTCAATTCATAATCTAGTGATTCACCAAATGGATGTTAAAACGGCATTCTTAAATGGTAATCTAGATGAAGAGGTGTACATAAGACAACCTGAAGGGTTTGTTGTGCCCGGTCAAGAGCACAAGGTCTGTAAGTTAGTTAAGTCCTTATATGGACTTAAGCAAGCCCCAAAATAATGGCATCAAAAGTTTGATGGCGTTGTTTTGAAGAATGGATTTTTCATAAACACTGACAAGTGTGTATGCCAAGTTCAATGGCGACAAAGGAGTAGTCATATGCTTGTATGTGGATGATATGTTAATCTTTGGTACTGATTTTGAGCAAGTTGAGAGTACTAAAAGATTTTTGTCACAAAATTTTAACATGAAAGACTTGGGCAAAGCCGATGTAATCTTAGGTATTAAGATTACTAGGCATAATGACTTTCTAGTCTTGTCTCAATCTCATTACATAGAAAAAAAGTCTTAAGAAAGTTTAACAATTATGATTGTAAACCTGTACATACACCTTTTGATATGCACATGAGATTGGAAAAGAATGAAGGTAATCTAGAAGCTTAACTAGAATACTCAAGGATAATTGGTTGTCTTTTGTATGTTATGACATGCACTAGACCAGATATAGCTTTTGCAGTTGGAAATCTCAGTCGATATACCTGTAATCCAGGGTGCACGCATTGGTATGCAATGCGAAGGGTATTAAAATACCTTAAAACCACCATAGATTATGGTTTACACTATTGTGGTTATCCATCAGTATTGAAACGCTAGTTGGATAACAAATAATGAAGATTATTCCTCTACTAGTGGGTGGGAATATACTCTTGGTGTGGGTGCAATATCTTGAGGATCAAAGAAACAAACGTGTATAGCAGATTCGACTATGGCTGCTGGGTTTGTAGCATTGGGATCGGCTTGCAAAGAAGCTGAATGGTTAAGGAATTTGTTATATGAGATGCCTTTGTGGCCGAAACCTATGTCCCCAATTTCTATCCGGTGTGATAGTGCGGCTGTTTTGGCTACGGCATCTAGTAACGTATATAATGGTAAATCAAGGCATATTGGTTTACGACACAGTTATGTGAGACAACTAATCATAGATAGTGTTATAACTGTGGAGTTCATTTGAACTTTTCAAAACTTGGCTGATCCATTAACAAAAGGCCTTGTAAGGGATTTAGTATCTAAGACAACCAAAGTTATGGGGTTAAAGTCCACATCTAAAATCACAAATGGTGGAAACTCAACTTGGCATTCGATGGAAAACATTGAATCTTAAGTTCAATGAGCTATAGTACACCATTTTCGTGGTTTGCAAGCACATAATTTTCCCATCCAACAATGAAATGCTTGGTTATATTACCATATAATATACTAGGGTGAGGAGTTGCTCTTAATGAACCTCACATGAGTTGCTTCGAGAATGTTCTAGAATTAAGTGTTGATTATAATAAATTTGTATTACCCTGGAAATGTTTGGGTGTATTTGTAAATTTATTATGAAATCAATAAAATCTTATTTATTTACATTCTTTTATTTCATTTAAAATACTTTATATGGGGTATTGATGAGGTTCACCTATGTGAGCATAAAGTTTGGCCGCTTTAAGGAGTTTCATGGACTTGACTCCGATGTGCTCATGAATAGATACAGACACATGGCCGGTTTAAATGTGTTAGGATTACTGTGTGATTCTGGGATGGAAGTTTTGTGTGTGATGTGAACATAAGTGATCATAGAGGATAGGCTGGTACAAAGATTAGTCTACCATGCTATCCTGATTAGTTGTTGGGCGAGTCACTAAGGTGAGGGTTTAGTCGCAAGACACCTTCATTTTATGCACAGGACCTACGGGAATTCTTAACAGCATTTTTGATGGAAATGGTGGTGGATTGTTGGAATATTTCCAATAAAAATGAAAAAGGCACAACAAATTAATTATATTTTTTGCTTTGAAAAAAACATAATTGGACAATCCAATTAACTAATTTTCTATGCATCTCTTCATTCTTAGCCATTAAGATTAAATCTAATGGTTGTAAATTCATCTTATGAACAGATGCTTCTTTTTATGAAAAGATGCTTCTCTCTTGAAAATGCACTTAGTTCTCTATAAATAGGGGATGATTAAGTGTGGTTTGGATATCCAAAAATTGTTCCAACAAATCAATCCCTCTGAATTTTTGTTATATCCTAAGGCACTAGTGTCTATCCAAGTGAGTACACCATTTGGATAGCGGAGGCCTCTTTGTATCTCAAAGGTTTATTCGGAAATACTCGTTGCACGTCGGGTGAATAAAACCTTTAGGACAAGCGATATCTATCCTGCCTAGAGGTCTCGAAGTAATCCTAATTTCGAACCTTTGTGCCACATTTCTAACAAACTATAACATACTAGAGGTTGTAACAAAAACTAGAAACAGATGAAGTCAAACAAAGGGGCTCAATTCCGCCAAATCTAGTGAAATGAGAATGAGATATTTGGAACTTTTTTTTTGAGATAAAAAAATAATGGGAAAATGTCCATAATTGGGTGGTTCTAGTAGAAGAGACAAGATCTGAGTGGACGAGCAAAAAGGTTGACAAGGTCGACAAGAAAGTTTAAGCAAAGCAAGTGCATCCACAGTTTTAGCCAATAGGAGCAACTCAGAGGAAAAAGGGACATAGGATTACAAGATGGTAAGGGATGCCTTTGAGGCCAAGACTGTAGCATACGAGAGGTATCAAAAACCAGAAACAGATGAAGCCAAAAAAAAGAGCTCAAATCTGCAATGTCTAGTGAAATGAGAATGAGAGTTTTGGAAACTATTTCTTTCTTTTTTTAAAGATAAAATGAAATTTGGAAAATGCCCTTGACAAGAGTTTGTGATAGAAAAGGCAAGATCTAAGCGGAAGAGCAAAAAGGACTCAACGTCAGCTCATTTAGCTAGGGCAGGATTTAGCTCATGCGCAACTTGCAAAGAGCACAACCTTTAGTAGTGTTGTTGCAATCTAACCACCTCTCAACTCCTTTAATAGAAAAGTACGTACGCTCTTCTATGTATAAGGGTCACTTGAGTTATTGTAGGTGCATAAAAGTCAGTTGGTACACATAAGCTGTAGAACATATTCCAAGCTTCTTGGGTGAGGTTACTTCTTTTTCACCTAGCGACATAATAAAGAAATTTAATGGTTTCAATAAATCTGCCTGCAATCTGGCTGAGAGGTATAGCAACACCCCACCCTATAGGGATATCTACATCGTTCGGCCTCGAGAATGGGCCCCCAAGATTAATTGTTAGTTTAAGATCAATCATCCAATATAGTTTGGTTCGGTAGTAAATCAACTAAATATGCAAGACTTATATCTTAACTAGAGTTGAAAAAACCAGACCCGACACGATGACCCGACCTGAAGTTACTAAGAGAGACGAACCGAATCAATTTCGATCCGAAGTCGACACGATTTGACCATTTAGCTTGAAAACATGTTTGTTTAATTGAGTAAATCTAAACTATTTTCAAGACTGACACGAAATTAATCCGTTTATTAAATGAGTCCACCTGAATCGACCTGTTATCCAGCCCTAAGCTTAATAGGCCAAGCTACATATGATTCCCAAAGAAGAGAAACTCAATCATTACGTACATCAGGTCGAAGACCCAGGATAATGAGGTTAAAACCTCCCAGCTTGTTCTTGATTAATTTGCTTGGCCAAATTCACCAGTGAGTAGTCGTAATGGTAACCTTGGTTGAAGCTTAATTTGGCTGACCCAATTCACATGTGAGTTAGAGTCATAGTGCAACCTTGGCTAACGAGAACTGCTGTCACTGCTGAAACACTGTTCTTTTAGTTTTAAGATCACATTTGTCTGATTACATGCAGGAGCCAACTAACCCATACAACCCCTGCTTAAAACCACATTAGACATCCACACATTTACAAACATGCTAACCACCCCAAAACAGGTTAGCCCCAAAACAGAACTTTTTACAAGTTTCGGACATCCAAAATAACATCAAAAGCAAGGGCATCCAAAATACATCCAGAGATGTATGGCTAATCACTTTAGGGTGTACCCGCACCTGGAAAAGGGAAATAAGTGGGTGGTTAGCACCAATCCGCTCAATGAGTAGTCTTATACTCTTAAATCCAAAATCCTTCTACATAATAGAGATAATTCAGCAACTAGCAAATGGCAACATAATAGTAGGACAAGTGGTCTATGGGGGGAAAAAACTTCCGGCACCTTGAAATTGTAACATATATAACTTTGCCACCAACCTAAAACGTTGAAAGTTTCAAAGAACTTCAAACTCTAATACTTAACCTAACTTCTGAAAGTAGCAAGACGGTCAGGTAAAAATCCACTTCTGTAAATTCTGACAGTTGAAACTCAGTAAACTTTGTAACTAATTCTTAATGAAAACCTTGAAATAGATGGTAATTCATTCGGGAAATTCAAGCAACTTTCTTGGGCTCACCTCTAGCACAACATCCAATTTTGGGTAAAACGCTACACGACTCTGGTTCCCTGTACCTAACTAGACTATGAAAGACATGTGACTTATAGGAAAAATATCTGGTACGCAAGCTACATTCGTTAGGCATCCTAACACACAAGTATCTTACGGTAATGATATGCAAGATTGAATCATTCCAGTGCACTAGACTGTCTTAGCCTGAAATCAAATTAAGCTACACTTATTCAAAGACTTGTTTTAAATTTGATTAAGTTCATTTCAACACAGTTTTGAGGTGGGTTTCCTTTTCATTTGAAAGCACCTTTCAAACTCCAGCATATATCAGGAAACTACTTTCAAGAATCATTTTACATAGATGACTTCAGCACCTTCAAATAAGCCTTCAAAAGCTTATTTGAGAATTAAATTTGATTATGTATTCTCCGTGCTTGTACCCAAATCAAATTCAATTAAGGCTTGCTCATTACAAAACTAAAATTTCTAAAACATATCCATTTCCTATCACCAGTCCGCACAATAACAACCCAACATGGGTTAGTTTTGCTCATCTCCTATCAACTTTTGCACACAATCTTTCTAAATTACTCCAAAGAATTTTATGAAATTATGTAATTCATACATCACAACATACCTTCTTCGATGCGCTGCACTTTCTAGGCCTCCAATTGTTTTTTAGGGGAAAAAAAAATAGTGGGAACTGGGCAGAACACCTGCTTGTTCTGGCGGTGACGTAGCAGCAGCAACACCAGGGTTCCAGCCCTTGTTCTGTCATGTTGTGTCTTCCACAACACTTCCCCCCCCCCCCCCCCCTGCGGGGCAAAAACAAAAACAAAAGAGGCTTCCATCCATCCCCATGGTCCCAATATGTTTCAAGAAAAATATTCAGCTTATAAGCACATGCGACTCAAGAGAGCAATACTAAATTCACTCACAGTCTCAATGCATGCTCAACTTATTTTCTCCAATTAGTGACTTTCAGGTGCCTAATGTTCTCTGGTAAACATTTTTAGGCCCTATAATTTGAGATCTAATTCTGGGATGCCTTATGTTTTTAGGTAACTAATTTTTAGATCCCTTTTCCTATTATTTTAGTCCTTGAACTTTTAGAAATTGCAGGAAGGTCCCTGGATTAGGTGAACTATGCAAATAAGCGTCTAAAAAGAAAATATGCTTCGTTTTTATCGTGTTAACTTCTTATAAAGACTTTGCTGGTACTAGTTATTATAATCTACTACTTATATCATAAATATTATATTTTTTGTGATTAACGGCCCACCATGTTTAGCAAAATAATTAAAACTTAATTAGAGAGTTTTGACCATTACCTGAACTTAGTCGATACTGGACTCCGGCGTTCCTCTAGCTTCTGGTTTACAGAGATCGCTAATCTCAACCCCACCTACTTAGATCAGGCACAGCACAGATCTGTTTCGTTTTCTACCTTAGACCGTAGTCACTAATCAAGTTTTAAGTATTTTTAAAGGATAATGAGACTTTAATCAAGAAATTATAATATTTAGAACATATGGTTCAATTAAATAACGTTCCCTACTGAAGAACTTCTTTTATTGAAAGCTTGAAAGTGGAAATATTACAATGGAAAACTTTGAAGATGGACTTAAACTAAGATCATTAGAGATGCCTGCTCATAGAGAAATAGAGAATCCCGACTTCTCTTGTGCTTAAGAATGCTCAAATGACCATGTTTCTTCTCAGCATTCAACTTCTCTATTTATAAAGGGGATGGGGGTACATAGAATACTCTAATGGTTACAGTACATAAAGATTTTTCACATGGCTACAGTACATATAATACACACTTTATTTTACGGATCAGACACTTGTTGATATAATACAATAATGGGACAGCTACTTTTCAGAACTTTTAACGATGACAAGACTGGTCATCATTATTGAGATTTTGCATTCCTTCATCTTCAATTATATCTTCTAGACCATCATTATCTGAATAATCATCAAAATCTTTATCAATTTGGTTAAGATGCTCTCGGTCCCATTCTTTAAATAATTCAAGAAAATATTCCTTCCCTTTTTCTAACAAGAATTTTTCAGCTCCAATATCAAAGAGATAATCAAAAATATCTTCTAACACTGCTCCTTCCACCTTCATACAGTCTTTGAATTCATTATCATATGCGAAGGTAGTATTTTCACAATGCATTAATGTTTTCCTCGTTCGATTAATACCCAACAATGATGATAAATGTTGAAAAGGCCCTTGATAAAGCAGGATCAGTAACTAGATGTACCGGATTTCCATAAATCCAATTTTGTCGTTGATCATTGAGATCGTCACAATCAACGATTTGGACAAGATAATAGGCTGGTTTGGCTTTTTCATTTTCATATTCAATTAGAATGCCATAAACTTCTAAAGTTAGGCATCTGCGAACTGAAATTTTCATTGGACCTTCAGGAGATGTAAGAATCCAATTGATCCCTTTGAACATGCATTGCTGGAATTTAGTTAAAGTCGAGAAAAATGAGAATTTCGGATCTAGAATTTCTGTGAAGTAAAGTACCATTCTGTATTTCCAGAATTTAAAAATATGATCATTTGGAGATAATGAATTTGTTGGGAAACAAATACCACCAACTCCAGATCTGTCGGGACAATAAATAGTTGTACTCCAAGACTCCCAAATATCATATAAATAATGATACTAAAAGTCAATGCATGCAAATAATGATACTAAAAGTCAATGCATGCTGCATACCATCCATTGAACCAATTTTTTTGAACATGAGAACTTATTTTTTCTTGAATATCATAAGAATACTGAAGGTAACTAATTTGTAACTCTAGAAGGGAAAATCTTTGGGTTATTATGCAGGCAGTAGATAATAGACCAAAACGTAATCTACTTTTTCTATGGAATTCTGGTTATCGATAAGGAATTTACTAGAAAATGTAACCCGTTCTAATAGGAATGGCATTTCATTAAAGATTTCTTTCTTTTCTGACAGGAGGTCGGCTTTGATGATCACCATTAGCGAGTTGTCGAGTTAAACTGTCTGCCAGAGAGTTCTTCGATCCCTGTATATATTCAATAGAGAAGGAAAACTGGTTAAGCCATAATTACCAACGCATGAATCACCCTTGCGCTTGCATATTTGATAAATTCTTTTTACAAAATCAAGTATTCCTTTGTAATCAATTCGAATAAGAAAAGGTTTTGGGGCTTAAAAGATTAAGAATTTTTCAATTCTCCTTATGACTGCAAGGATTTCTTTTTTCATTATAGGATAGTTGTATTATGCCTTATTAAAACTTCCACTGCAATATTTGCAGAGTTTTTCTCCTTTTTTGATTTTGAGTACCGTACTCTAGTACTCATTGCTGTCATCTGTTTCAAGAACTAAATCTCCTTCATTAGGCAAAATAAGGACAGGAAGATTTTTACACATCTTTTTGAAGCTCTGAACAATCTTTATATCATTAGTGGTCCATATCCAATTTACTTCTTTCTTGAATTTCTGCTGCAATGGCTTTCTTAAGTTGGTTAAATCTTTAATGAAATCTGAAGTATAAGTAAGGCATCCGAGAAATCTTTCTAACTGCTTCCTCTCTTCAATTTTTTAAGAAAATTTTTCTATTTTTCCTATAATGTGCTTTTGTAGGATGATTTGTCCAACTTTCATCTCTAGACCTAAAAACTCAACTTCTTACTCAGCATAAATGCATTTGTTCTCACCAAGTATAATGTCATGAACAATGCATCTTTGGGTGACAGTCAAAACATCTTTATGTTACTCTATGATTTTGAAAAAGATAAAGATATCATCAATGTAAACTAGACAACAATGATTAAGGTCTTTGAAGATGTTATCCATTCTTCTCTACAACATTTGGGGTGCATTTTTAAGATCAAATGGCATTACTATCCATTCGTAAAGACCTTGTGGGGAACTAAATGCAGTTAAAGGAAAACTTTTCTCATCCATTTCTATCTACCAATAACTACTTTTGCAATCCATTTTCGAGAACCAAGAGGCTCCTCAAATTCTATAAAAAAGGACTGTTTTGTTAGGAATATAGTAATCATCAAAGACAGTGTTATCATTAAGTTTTTTATAATTGATTACCATTCTAACTTTTCCTCTTTTTTCTTCAACTTGATTTCTTATCATGAAAGCAGGACTGGTGTGAGGACTCCTACTGTTTCTAATCAATCCTTTATCCAGAAGTTCCTTGATTTATTTATTAAACTCTTGGATGTCCTTGTGTGTATACACCATTTGTTTAACCCGAATGATGGTGTTGGGATTTAATAGAATGATTTTAGCAAATGTTTTGTCTTTATCCCAAAATTTTAGAGGATTATCAGAGTAGAGTTCTTTATATAATTTTTCTTGTTCCACAATCTACTCTTTAATAGATACCTCAAGTAATGAGATTGTCAGTGTTATTTCTCGTTGTGCAGGCATTACCTTCTCATCACGCTGGTTGCGTGTAAACTCAATTATTTAATAAGTGTAAGCCTTATTGAATTTTTCAATAGGAACTGAGTGACCATTAATTGTAAATATTATCTGGTTTATGTCTGGGTACATGGAGAATATAATCTTTGAAAATTATTTCCAATAATCATATCATGAGAGGATTGATCAGTAGCCTATAGAATTGGTATAATGCATTAAACTCTTCTTAATTCTATGGATAACCCTTCTATACCTTCATTGTGGCTCATGACACTATTATCAGCTATCCTTACTTGCAAAGAATTTTTAGCTCTTTTTCATATAAACTCAGAAAATAATGATCTTTTTTCAAAGTATACGGAACAACCATTATTTATGTAAGCACACAGTTCATATTTATTATATCCCTATAGATGCTATTAGGGTTTGTACTAGTAACTTCATAACATATTTTCATAGTCATATTTTTGACTAATTCATCCTCATAGATGGGTTCACTACCAGTTCTAGTTTTATACCCAATGACTTTTCTATCTAGACTCATAATTCGATTTACATTGAGTCTTACAGCGTCAAAACCCATTCTACTCATTCCACTGATCATGCTAATTATATCATCTTCCTTAAGCTCTTCTTTAGAGGATGAAGATCCTTCTTCCCAATCTGACCTTGTATTCATATTTCTTAATAAATTGGAATTTAATGGTGATCTTACCTTCCGCATTAATCTTTATTATATTTTTCTTATTGATCTTTATAGGATTGGTAAAGCTAGATATCCATGAACGGTCAAATTTTATTTCTTGAAGATTGGACTTAATCCTCTGGATCTTTTGCATGGGGGTAGGACTTTCAAATTTCTCTACTTCTATAATTGTTACATTCGCCTTAGGATCTATTATATTATCTAATTTATAGATAATTTTTCAAAATATCCTTAAAGGATATCCTTCTCTTTTTATATTCATCCCAACTGTTTTTATCTTAAGGGATAGGAAGTTTTTAACAAATTCATCTTTTAGACTATCATAGTATCCTAGTCGTCAGTTGAATCCTACTGACCCATTACATAAATTGGTTTTAATCCTTGTGATGATCTTTTTATCCCTGTAATGATCTGATTATTAAATTTGGTGTGCCTAATATCACAGAGTAAAGTGTAAAGATCAATATCTTTACCATAATATTGTAATGGAGTGATTTGAACTTGGACACTTCCGACATGAATTTTCCTATAATTTCTATCTTTGTTATGCTTAAGGATGTTCTCCCAATTAATCAGATTAACTTCCCCAACGTCATACTCACAATCCTTTATCTCTAAATCTCCTTCCATCATTTCACACACGTATTTACTTTTAATTGAAAGATAGATTTTTTATATATCATGTCCTTTTGAATTATTGGAAGAATCCAATCTCCTTTGACTACTTGGTGATCATTGTCTACAACAAACTCTTCTCCTTGAAGATCACTAAGGCTGACAGAGCTACTCTTTATTATATAACTTGTTTCTTCATAATCACTTTATTCATATTCATTGTCCAATATAATTTCAACAATTCCTTTATTGTTGCTTAAGGCTAGGTCTAAAGCCTCACCTTCGCTAAGCTCAACATAATCTAAACTCCCCAATGTTTCCATCAGCTTGTTATTCTTCCTATTTTTACATTCATCAGCATAACGTTCTATTTCTCCGCATACCCATTATTTTCAATTGTTTTTTCCTACCGGACAAGAAGCTGCATTCCTAAAAAATCTACGTTTTTTTAGAACTTGGCTTGTTATAATGTTTTCTCTTATATTTCTCTTTCCTTTGCTTATTAAAGCTCTTTTTGTTATAAAACTTTCTTTTTCGTCTTCTTTCAACTTCTTTTCCCCATTGGTGAGACGAATCCCAACAAGTTAAGAATTGCTTTTTAATTTTCTTTTACTTTTGGAGATCAAGACATTGATTATTGACCCATTTTCTTAGATAAGAAATTCTAAATCCAAGGGTATCAATGACATATGCTCGTTCGAAATATGCAATGTATTTTTCATTTATTATGGAATTTATAGGATATGATAATTTATCATAGAATATATCAAGATTGGTTTCATTATGTTCAATTTTGTAATAAGATTATTCACTAAATTCAACAATATAATTTTCTAGATATCTCATATCTCATAGTTCTATATTGTTAATCTTTCTTTGTCATTCTCTTTTTTTCTTCAGAATCAAGTTTAACTCCGATGAACTCGATTTTAATTTCTTTACATATACTTTTAAACATTACAGCTGGTGTCTCCATCATTCTTAAGGTATTTTTACCTTCTTCAGTTAATAAAACATACCAATCGACTACAATGTCAGAAAAGGTATGTTCGATGTAATTTAACAATTAGCAGCAGTCCATGTAGTATTTAAGTTTAAGATACCATTCATGCCTCTTTTTCAATGCTCAAATATTTCTTCTCTATTACGATTTCCATCAATGTTTAACATATATCCTGTTTGACTAATTAAAGTAAGGTCAATTTCTTCGAAAGTTGTGGTTTTCTTTAGGATAAACCCGAAGGAAAAATTGATTGTACGTCCTGCTGGAACGTATCTAGGTCTTAAGAAATGAGTATTTCTCCTAGAAGGTTCACCAAATTCTTCAGGCTTAGAAACTACATTACTAGGGAGATTTGTCTCCTTCCATATAAGTTAATCTCTTCTCCAATTTTGTTAATCTCATCCGCAGCAGCCATTTTACCATATTTTCTAACTAATTTTTATTTAATTTCTTCTAATGGCAATGCATTAAGATTATCAAGTTTAATAAGGTTCATTTGCCAATATATTTCTTGTTCTAACTGGACATTATTAATCTCTTCCTTATCATCCGATAATACTTCATGTTTATCACTAATTGCGCTCATGATTTTGTTTAATTCTTTTGAATTTTGCTCTTTGTCGAACATATTTTGTAGTTCGTCAAAGAGTATATTGTTTATAATCCATTTTTTTCTTTACTTTTTCAGCTGATTTTTCGCCTGATTTTTCACCTAATTCTTTTTGAATTTTTATCTCGTGTAAAGGAAATGAAATCTTATTTTTTGGGTTTTGGAAAGGATATTTATGCTGAAAATGAATACTAACACTAAAAGTGGTTTTACTGCTATGTTTTACTTCATTAATTAGTAAAAGGTGGATTATAGATATCTACTTCTCAAGCTCTTTTACTTCGATCTTAATTTTAGCTAATTTTACTTTTAATTCTAAAACTATATCAGAGAAATAGTTTAATTGTTGCGCTAATGGAGAAAGTCCTTCCGATGAGTGAATAATGTGAGAATAATTCGGTCCAGGGCAAATCGGTGATGATTCAAGCATTAATTATAGTTAAACACAATTAATTACCTTAATTAATCATTAATTAGCTTAATTATTTCAATTATTTTAGGTCACGCGACTCTGATAACAGATGAAAGAGGACGTGGAAAAGTACTAGTAAGCAAAATATTACAAATACAAATTTAAATTTTTCGAAAGTAAATTTTTAAGGATTGAGGATGGATTTACAAATATGAAAAGTTTAGGGTATTTGTGCAAAATAGGTGAACAGTGAATAGGGCTCTTTTTGCTAGATACCGCAAAATACAGGATACCTTATAATTAGTTATCAAATTAGAGGGCCCTTAAAATATTTTACGATAAACAGAAGATACTTCTATGTAATTTTTCCTATTTTCTCTAAGTAATTTCACAACGCATCAATTCACCAATTCAGTTTCCAAGCTATTTTATGTTATTTTACATATGCAATACACTAGATCCATGCTCCTTAGCAAGACAAAATTTGCCTACGCAATACTTGGGTGACAGGCTTACCTTTGGTCCACATGCGGGTTCGGGTTCTGGTTCTAATATCCGAAGTTCAAAATTCAAAGTTGCACAACACCTTGGCATCTGAAAGAGGTAAAAGAAGTGCCAGAGATCAAACATCAATTGAATTAAGAAGACTCCACTGATATTTAAATATTCCCATTAATTGGAGAGAGAACTAATCAGACAACTTTTTTTTGGGGGGGGGGGGGTATGCAACCCATTTCAGATTATTCTCACCAAGGCTTGACATTTTGTCGTTGAGGTTTAAGGCGAGCATGGAGATTTTGGTATCGGAGAAAGGCATCTTGCCATCTTGAGAATTGTGTTTTCAACAACTCGTATTCGCTCAATTCCTCACCAGCATACTCCACAACAGGAGAATTAAATCTTAATTCCACTGGACAAAGGTCATCAAAGCATTTCATCACATCCATATTTGTCTCATTATCAACACTGTCATGCTCAGGCAACTTAGCAACAAACAGGTTGAATCTTTGACCATCTACAAACGACCCTTTGGGTTCCTCCAGAAGGTCTACACAAGATAGCTCATCAGGACAAGCAGACCCCTCATACAAGAAGAATGGACTTCGATTCAATGAGCCAACCCACGTCTCGTCATTGTCATTCACAAGTGAGACTGCATATTCTTTATCCACTTCGCCACAAGAAAAATGAACACCCATTTCTTTGGCTACACCTGTAATTGATTTGCACTGGAGAGCAAATGCTTTTTCAGGCGAGAATTCATCTACCTTTTCCATGAAAGAGTAACCATGTTTTGAAATCTCATCTATAACAAGTGATGCAGGAAGAGGCAGAACGGGACCCACAAAATCATTGCTAGGCTGTACCTTACCTGACCACTTATTACTTCGGTAGGATGGATGCTTTAAAAACAAAAGGGGTGAGAAGTCTTGGTCTGGGATGACAGGAAATTCCAAGGTTGCTTTTTTCTGATCAATGGGAGTTTGAACTTCAGTATAAATGGGGAAAGCCGCCTCCAGTATATCCGTAGGTAACTTAAGCCACATTACCCTACAAACAATCTCAAATAGGCTTGTTGGCATGATAACATCCCTGAAAACATCAGAGACTGAAAAGTCTGAGACTGGCGGCTTGCACCCGAAAGATTTCAATTTCTCACTTATAAATTCAATGAAACGTTCGTTAGGGCATTTTGGTTCATTTGCAATCTTAGGGGCCTTTTTGAATTTTGAGAACAGAATTTTGGCAAGATCATCATTCAAATGACCATAGAGGTACTCAAGTTTGAGATACGAGAATTTCTTGGTGGGTTTATATTTGCGATCACCCATGCAACACAGTGGAGAATCTTTTATATACTTCTCTGTTTCTTCATGTCCACTTGCCACAACCCTCACTTTCCAAGAGGCGCAATATTGCTCCAATTCAAGCTTTCCAGATGACATCAACCGGATAAGTGTAAAACCGCCCAGCTCTCCTGGCTTGGGCAGGAGAGAAGAGAGTTCCTTGTCAAGGATGAAAAAACCAAGAACTAATTCCTTTTTCTGCTGCCATTCGATCCACTCAGGCAGATCTTCCTTCCCAAACTCTTCCATTAGAAGACAACTACCACAGAGGCAATTCTGACCAGACAGTGAGAGTAGTGAAGGAAGTTCCCAAGCATAAAGTGCATTAGATAACTTTGAAATTTTGGCAGAGTAAGCTGGAATAGTGCCTGAAGGAGGATGTCCATAGCAAAATATACTAAAATCGTTGATCCAAAATGACCCTAATATAATTACAAACCCCATATCAGAGACCCCTACATAGTGATCATCACCTGGGTTTGATCTAAGAACCGAGAGAGGGAAGGAAGTCATGTAACGTGGCTCAAGAAGATTGTGAGCCCATCTGAGCAGTGGCATTAATGGCTTTCTAACATCACATAGAAGTAGCCAATGCTCAGAAGCCACCGAGAAAAGGAAACCGTCATTACCAGCCTTCGAAAATGCAACAAACCGATCCTGCCCAACCACTTCCTTCAAATTCAGCAACTCAATTGTCAGTAAACAGCTTGGCTGACACTTGCCAAACCTCATGTCAACTATATACACAGCCCTCGAGTTGGCCACGAGCAGAATCCTGGGGTGCCAACTAAATTCACAGCTGAACCACTCACCAGCTTTCCACTCACTCATTTCATTCTGCGGCACACTAATCCGTTTACCTCTAAACTTAGTACTCACACGGGAGGAATTCATATCAAACAGAAACAAGTCACCACTTTCTAACAACACCAGACACTCCTCACTCAAATGTGGGTTCCAACAAGCATGAGCCACAGCACAACTCTTAAACGACTTACAACCCAGATAAATCAAAAGAGGCTTCCGCAAACCAGACCCATGCCCTCCAATTTTAACAGCAAACCAATGAACAGCATACAGAGTAGAAGCCAACAAGAACCCAACAAGGGCAGAAGTAGAACTACCCACATCACAATCTTTAACAGGGCTAGCAGATAAGCGAACAATCCGATGATCAAATTTCAAACTAGAACCAAAAATCGAATCAACAACCAAATTTGAATCCCTTACCGATAAAACGAGGAACCCAACTCGATCCAAATTCTCCCCAGTTGAGAAGAACACCAGAACCTGATCACCCGGGCATCGGAGGGACTCGAGGCGGTTGCACCGAACAGTGTCGTCGCAGTTGCTGAAGGGGTTGTCGTTGAAGGAGGCAGCAATGGCGTAAGAGGAGGTGGGAAGTACAGGGGAGTCGTAACAAGTGGAGGTTTTAAGGAACCGCGGAAGAGAGAGAGATGGGGGAGGAGGAAGAAATGGAGGAGAGAGAACGGAGGGAGAATAGAGAAGAAATTTCAGGGTTTTAGGAATAGGGTTGAAGCAGAGTGGACCCAAAGAAGGGGATTGCAGGAGGAGAGGAAGAGCGTGGACCGAGGAAATCGGCCATAGTGTCTTCCATTCATGTGAAAACTGCATTTTCCTTCTCCTTGGTCTTCTTCAGTGATGTTTGATGGTAGCTGAGTTATACAGCAAATTTTCTCTGAGCGCCGCCGCTGCAATTGCCTGGGTTTTGCAGGTTAGTGTGGGGAGCTGGTGGGGCGCGGGTCGACGGCCGAAAGCGGGAAGAGACTGGAACTTCACCACTTTGGGAAAACGTGAATTTTTTTTTTTTTTGGGGGGGGGGGGGGTGGCAGAGAGGGGTCAAGCCCTAGCTCCCAACTCCCAAGAAAATTTATTAATCTGACATTACCCTGAGGAATGGATCCCTTGAAACTGCAAACAAAAGATCCATAATCTCTTACAAAGATGATAAAAAAATAACAAAATCGTTATTGAGGGCAATACGCTAATACTTCAATCATTAAACACATTGATAACTCTATTAGATCCTGAATAATCGTGATAAATAAGTACTTTCTAGACACTTGATTCAATTAGAATTTTGCATTGTTGAATACTGGGTTCATCTCTTGCACTGTTGTTTATTAGGCCTCTCAGCATGCAAACACTTAGAAGAGAATCAATTTGAACCCACAACTTCTTTACTCGCTTTATATTTGGCAATTAACAACCGTATAAGCACCACCTCTAGCTTGGTTGTTATTGAGCATCAATATCCTATGTTATTGGCAAAAACACCTAATTGTTCTTCTTTTCAGCCCTGGAACACTCCAACACTGCCTATCATATCATAATTACCCTTGGCTAGCCCATCAGTTTTTAAAAGAGCCCCTTTCAGTGGGGGATGCCTTGCTCAGTGTGTTGGTGCATTCTCAAAATTAATCAATTTTAAGCACTTTGCTAGTTCCATCAAGCTTCAAGATAAGAAAGTTAAATATCGATCAAAGCACAACGCATTTGCCACTTCCATATCCATTGAAAGGACCCCATGAATTGAAAGGTCATTCATCATCAATTGACTTGCATTTGGACACTGCAATGGACCCATTCTTAGAAAGTAAGATTAGTTCAAAAAACTTCTAATCCTTTACTCGAGAAAAAAGACAAGAACATGGCTACTTCGGGGCAAAAACATAGTAAATGTATGGCATTTCAAGTTCAACGTCACATGATCCATAATTAAGTTTGAAGAGAAGCCTATTTTGACCCAATCAATTGTTCGGGCTCAAATATTGATATTTTTTTATCTCATTTCCCCTAGACTTTAACCTTTAAAATGGTTAACATAGGATTTTTATTTATATTTTGTGTTTCTTTTGCAGGAAATAAGCCAATGCGAGTACTCACGAAATTTTTGAGGTTAACGAACTCAAAATTTGCAAAAAGAGGTTCAGGATTCAAGCTCAAGAAGGTCGAGAAGAAAATGGAAACATTCAATGCCAAAACGACATTGCCCTGCTAAGATAGTATAGGCGGTCCATGCCAAAATGACATGATCATGCCAACCCCCATTCCCACACTGTTGTCTTTTTCCGTCAAGGTGGCACGACTGTGACACTTTCACTATTTCATGGTTTGTAAATACCCTCGTCTCCCATTTGTGTATTAATTAAATTTAACTTAGTTTTCAAGGTTCTTAAGTTAGTGCTTAAGAGTAGACTAGTGGAGAATTAATTAGTTTAATTTGTAGCCACATTCAAGTTATTGAAGCTTTTAAGTTAATGAATTTTGCTTTCTTTCTCTTATCTTTGCTCTTATCTTCTTGGAATTGCATGTTTGATCTTACTTCTGTTCTTTGTTGATGCTTTGATTTGCTTATTTTAGGGTTGATTTATGTTTTGAGTTGATGATTTAGTCTCTAGTCTCATTCTCTCTTTCTTTTCTGCTCTTAATCTCTCTGATCTTTCTTGAAATGTTGCATATTTCTAACTTTCTCTTTCTCTTCAAGTTTCGGTTTCAAAACTCATTTTTGACACTTATGTTTTTGGTTCGCAACGAGTTAGATTAGAAGTAATAAGTTAGATTAGTGTAGTAACCAGAGAATCCAACACCAATTCACACCTTTTGCTCCAATTTGGAGGTTAAAGCTTCTATTGTTGGGTTTTGAGTTCTTGACGTAACTTTCTTATTCTCTTGACTTTTCTTTAGTTAGATTTAACGCTATCTTGTCCATTGATAGTTTAAATCATATTTTGGGTTAGTTATGCTCATTATGCTCTGTGTTGATTAGTAGGATTATAATTTAACTAAAATAATTAATTATGATCAGTCTATGATTAGTATGTGATTAGTGTTTATTTGCATGTTTTAGTTATTTATTGCTTGTCTTAGTTTAGAAATATGTTATATTAACTAAAAAGTGAGTTAATTTTAGTAGTGTTCGAGAGAATGACAATTTCTCCTCATTGCCCACAAATCACTTTCAACATTAACATTTGTCGAACATGTTCTTTTCAATTTATGATAAGTTTTTATTGATGCTTATCGTAGAACCATACTGAATTATACTAAAACATGCTGAGATATGGTTATCATGCTGAAACATATTGAAACTGAATTATGTTAAAATATGCTGGATTGTGCTGAATTGGTTTATACTTAATTGTAATGAAGCCAAAACATGTACTTATTGTAAAATGTATATTTATTTATGAATGACTTTTGTTAATTGATATGTACAATATAAAAATAGTTTGCAAATATATCTACTATTTGAAGTCGTTAGTGTTAACACAAAACTAGTTGCAATACCACTCCTCGCATGTTTAGTGTAATTTTTTTAATTATTAATAAATATCTAATTTATGCTCATAATAAGTTAAATATTGATGTCAATTTAAAAGTGCTCATACATCTATCTGCTAGATGCAATTTAGGAGTGTCTTTTTTAACATCAAATAAAATGCATATCTAAACTTTCTTTGCTCTTTTTCTATAATGCAGCAGGTAGTCTATTTTTTTTAAAAAAATCTGAGGGCTAAGAAAATCAGTCTTCCTATAATTTTACAATTTAGGGATAAGACACTATATCAGACCCCCCCCCATACCTCACCACCTAGTGGCTGGATTTTTGAGGTATTGGATTTGAATTTGGATTTGTTAGATGCAATTTTTCTCTTCGCTTGAAATTTGAATAATAGCAACATCATCCAATGTTTACCTTTGCTATCATATGATTCATACAAGTGACAACTATAGGTATTTATACTTGCTCAATACATGCACGAGAAAAATTAGTAAAGTAGTATTCATTGCATTGATAAAAAGAATGTTAAGATTCATGAATTTTCAAATAGAGATGCACCATATTAAATTAGTTCATAAAATTTATTATTTGATTTCAATCAAGAGCTATGCACCTAAAATTACACAAAACTTTTAAAAAATAAATAAAGAAAAAGAAAAGATCAATCCTAGGATGACAAATGTACGCAAAACAACTAATGTATTCCTTTTTCATAAATCACTAGTATCATACCCTTACGATGCAAGGATGTTGCTCAATTTTTATTTTAATTTTATTAGCATAATTAGGAAATAAAAATATATCAATTGTGAAGTAGATCACAATTCTATAACAATTAATTATCATTTCCTTTCTTTTTTTTTTTCTGTGTAAATGACTTTAGATTCATTTTGTTCTCATATCATAATAATAATTATTTACTACTTCCTATTTTTTAAAAAAATTCTCTAACATGTGAGACATCCAATTTTTTTTGGACGACTTATTTCAGTAGTTAAATGGCCTATATTTTAATTTAACTTAATTTCATCAAAATTATATTACAATGTTACACGTGTGTTCCACATATTCTTCCATAAATATAGTTATCAAAAATTCGTAAATTAATTATATCGTAGTATATTATCTTTGTGACAAGAGTCCTTTAATATTTACATTCGTATATTTTCATTTTTTCGTTGCACAATTCAAATCTGTATATCATAATTAACATAAAATTTTATAAAAAATTAAAAAATTTAGAAGTCACTATATCAAGATTCTCTTCTTAAAGAAAGTCTATTTAAAATTAAGCTTAATATTGAGAACTAACATTCAAAATGCGATTGGTTAAAATTAGTTAATCGTAATTGGATTTTTCACTTGAACCTTTATAAGATATTGAACATGAAATAACAATTACATAGATGATTTAACCAGGTAAATATTACAAACATATAAGTAACATTTTTCAAAGTAGAAGTAAATATGAATTAGTGATGTGATTGTTGTTCCTCGCTCCTCTAGTCCTAAAGCAAAAGTATACAAAAAATGATGTGAAGAACCAAAGAACGCCCAAAAAAAAGGGACAAAAAGAGTAAATAAGAGCAATAAATAAAAAGAATCAAGCAATGGTAATTCTGCTTATGACATATACAAACTAACGTACATATTTGAAAGTACAAAAATTTTAAACAAAAAACATGATTAAAGGAAGAATTTTCCAGCCTAAGATTATAATGAATTCAAACACCTCTTTTTTGTAGAAGACATATCACATATGAGTCATTGCTTCTCTTCATCCAATAAAATGCTCTTCACTCAGTTCATTTGCACATATAGCTAACGTTGCAAAGTAGCGTATTTTCTTACGTAGCTAATTAAAATGCTTTTATCAACTGGCTTTTATGTATGTAGCAATATATCCTACCATTCATGGGTCCATATAATTAAACTCATTAATTTTTTTTGACAAAATAATAATGACGGTCTATGGAAAGTTGTAACTTAAAGTTTACACTTGTATTTTTTTTTTAAATTTTATAGGAAGTTCACACTTGTAACATGTAGTAAGTGAATAAAAATAAATGACAAATTCAAATAGATTATTATGAACAAATTTTAAAAAGAGATAACCATGACTAAAACAAAATTTGAAACTATTGGACTTAGCTAGCTAATATTATTATTCGTCTTAGACATTAGATATTTTCAAAATATTATTCTGAGACAATGTTGAGGATTATGTATGAAAACATATTATAAAAATAGTTAGAACTTTGTTAGCCTAGAGAAGGGCAAAAAAGTAGCTTATGTTGAAAGAACAAAATGAGGACATCTTAAAGTAAAAGGCAAAAATAGATTGTGCACTTCTAAGAAGTACTTCGAATTACGGTAAATTATTAATGAATTGGGTGATTATTTTAGTTTATCTAAATCCTTTAAACCTAAAAGTTTCCAAATTCAATAATAAGATTTTTCAACCATTTTTTAAATATATGAATAATTATGTGGTAAGGGTGTAATTTAAATAATTTTTTAATATTAAAAAATAAACAATTGTTTAAAAAATAACAAAAAAATAAAATTGCTATACTATATTATTTAGTTGCTTAAACAATAGAGCGAGTCTTCTTTAGCATTTTTTCTATTCTAGTAATATACTTTTTTATTCTTAATTAATACTCAACTCACCTTTTTGTTTTTGCATTCAAAATCATTTCTTTGCTCAATGTATATTTTTTAAAACTCAATATTATTACTAAATAATTAAAAACATGTGAATGACTACTTCATTAAATAAATTTGATTTTTCTTTTTTGCATTAAATTTACCTCCCCCTTATATAACATCTTATCTCAAATGGCATCCTATGTTACATTAAGTTATCTCGTATATGTGGTCATTTTCTCCTTTGTGGCATCGTAGATAGTAAGTTTACATGTTGCTCATACATGATTTCTATCCAACTTTATGTATATAGTAGGGCTATACCCTTACAATGAAAGAGTGTGAGTCAAATAATTTTTTAATGTATTATTAAGAGAATAGATTTTTTTATTAAAAAAATAAACAATAAATTGATGCATTATATTATGCTGTTGCTGCAAAAGTAAAGCAAATCTTCTTTAGTTTTTACCCTATTAATAATATACTTTTTTATGATTAATTAATATCTAACACACATATTTTGCCGTATTTGCATCATTAAAAAATATGTATTTTATGATTAAATTTTACTATAATATAATAAGAAGGTATGTGAGAAGTTACCTTATTAAATTGAATTAATATTGTATCAAATTAACATTCAAATATATATATATATATATATATA
>JAKOGI010002047.1:125235-140235 GCA_029747015.1 Carnegiea gigantea | reverse complement strand
ATTTTATTAAAAAGAATATTTTTGTCACCAGTAGTAATATTGTTGTTATTAGTTTTGAAAATCATTCAATGATTTTTAGTAAGCATTATTAACAGTTATTAACGAGTACTAAATCGATTAAGAACCTGAATACGATTAAGTTGTCAACCTTAGGAGTAGTTCGATGTTTATTAAATCGAACCTGACTGTATTTGAGAACGAGTAATTGATGAAATATTATATCATCAATTTGAGTTTAGAATTCGGGTTGCGAATTAGAGTAGTGGTGTCGAATATGAACTAGCTTGGGACAAAAAAAATAAAGAGAGGGAGGGGCATTTTGGACATTTCGCGCAACACCACTTTTTCCTCCTTGGCTGCCGTGAACCCCCCGATGGCCTTTCCCTCTCTCTCCTCTCTGCTTCATCTTCTTCCTCCTCTCCTCCTCCATTAACGAGGCTCCGACGTTCAATTGGCAGTCGATTTTTGCCACCTCCTACCTACAAATTCCCCCATTCGACTACCCCTTCCACTTGGTGAACGTTGGGAGCAAAACTCGGTCGAAATTCGAAGCCCCTTGCCGCAGTTGTGGAGGGTTTTGGACGCCAAATTAAAACTTGAACGCGTGCCCAGGTAAGGCCATGCAATTTAGTTTCTAGTTGCTTTCAATCTTCTATAAATTGGAGTTAGAATTCGCACTTCAAACACCCAATTCAATCTCAAGCTAGTAAGTGAAATTGGGTTTGTTTTAGGGTTCGAATTTGGAAGTTTGGGCGTGTATTAGGCTCGAGTGGGGTCTGTTCGTGCGTGGGTGAGCAAGAGCCGAAGAATTTGGAGTCGTTCGAGCCCTAAAGTCAAGCTTGTCAAGCCTTCGATCAAACACCTAGCTTGGAATCGAGGTGGGGATTTCCTTACTCCTAAATTACTATTAATTTCAACGATTTTAACTAAATAGGTTGTCGCATGTTGATTTGAGGTTAGGAATCAGTTTGGGTGAACTTAGAATTGAAATTAAGGAAATTACAAACATGATGTTAATTGTGGGTTAATCACATGTTGAAACTGCTGTTAGATTATTAATGGCTAGACAGTTTGGAAGTTCGCCGAGTTAATAATAATTAGATTATCGCCTTAGTGTTGTCATTTCGTCAGTTTATTAGTCTTGAATCATGCTTCGAAGTTTAAAAATGCTAATCGGGCGAATTATGGCATTAGTAAAGCATGTTGGTTTCGGTTTAGAAGCTATCGCTAAATTAGTACAGCTACATTTAATTTCTATATTGGGTTATTGATGAGAATGCTATGCGTATATATGATGGTTATATGAATTATTGGTTTATTTATGATAATATTGAACCGAGTTGGTAGTTGGATGGCTCGAGGTGGAACTATTGAGGAAATTGAGGTTCTTGTGGTCGGTGTTATGTGAGGAGGGAGCCTGGGTTCTGATTACCGCAATCATGTGGATTGCGAGGCTATGTGTGGCTCATTGAATGAATTCTGCCGAATTGTGCTTTGAAGTGCATGAATATGCTAGTTGTGAAGCCCCTTTTTCTCTCAATGTGCTACGTGACATTAAGTGAATAGTTTTCGAAATTCAGGCATGTTTAAGAAGGATTGTTAAATGCATGTTTTCATGATTTCGAACGCTTTTAAGTACATACCAATTGTCTTGTAGTTTATAAAAATGCTTGTAGCCTATAAGAAATCCTAAATCGTCGAAATACTTAGTTAGTGACTTGACTGAATAGTCGATGGATTTAGGAAGTTTAAAAGTGAACTAAAAGTGAATTTGAAAATGTTTAAGGCATTGGTTTGTGTAAGACTTCTCCTTATGTTTAAAAGGATTTGAACGACCTGAAAAGGACATCTTAATGTGCTAATTATGAAATTTGGCTGACTTGTATGCTAATTGCTTCTTTAAGTCTCCATTGGGTTTCGAGTTGAGAGCTAGTAAACCCATTATGTTTTTAAGAAACATTTACGTTGAAAGTTTACAAAGGAACCTTGTTTGTCTTATAAACGAGCCAAGTGCTTTAAGTTTGAATAGTACCAAGTTTGGAATGTTTTAAGCCTTCAGTTTATTTACACACCCTCTTTCGAGTTCTAAAAGGGATTAAAACGAGTTATAAAATGACAACTGAGGATTTTATTACGAACCTAGTTTGAGTTAAACGCTAACTGAGTACTTTAAGTTCCAAATAGGTTTCGTTTCACGAATTGGTAATTGTATTACGTTTATACGAAGCTTTTAAGTTAGAAACGAAGTCGTTTTTATGATTTAGCAACCTTATTACGTTTATACGAAGCTTTTAAGTTAGAAATGAAGTCGTTTTTATGATTTAGCAACCTTATTACGTTTATACGAAGCTTTTAAGTTAGAAACGAAGTCGTTTTTATGATTTAGCAATCTTATTACGTTTACACGAAGCTTTTAAGCTAGAAACGAAGTCGTTTTGCGATTTAGCAAACTTATTACGTTTATACAAAGCTTTAAGTTAGAAACGAAGTCGTTTTACGATTTAACAAACTTATTACGTTTATACGAAGCTTTTAAGTTAGAAACGAAGTCGTTTTGCAATTTAGCAAACTTATTACGTTTATACGAAGCATTTAAGTTAGAAACTATGTCGTTTTATGATTTAGTAACATATTACGTTTATAAGAAGTTTTTAAATTTAAAGCGAAGTCGGTTTACGTATTAACAAGCTTATTATGTTTTTAAGAAGCTTTTAAGTTTCAAAGGAAGTTGATTTACGTGTTAATAAACTTATTACGTCTATAAGAAGCTTTTAAGTTATTTACGAAGTTGATTTACGAGTTAGCAAACTTATTCCGTTTATAAGAAGTTTTTAAGCCAAAAACGAATGAGCTATAAACATTTCGAAAGGTAATGGCCATTTTGTATAAAAGTAAGATTTCAGCAAAGTAACCAACTGAAGAAGAAAAATGTAATATGATTTTACAGGCAACGAAAGTGCTAGGCAAGTGGCCAGACCTTGAGGGTGGGAACTGGACGCAAAGATGGCATAAGCTGTTTCCCCCCAAGGTAATGTTGGGAGCTGGATGCAAAGATGGCGTGAGCTGTTCCTGGGTGCTGGACTCAAGATATGATTATCTTGGTGTGAGCTGTTCCCTGATGTGTGACGCATAAGAAAATCTTGAGGGGGACTGGACTCAAGATATGATTATCTTGGTGTGAGCTGTTGACCCGCAGAGGACAATATCGAAGTTAGAATTCATCTGCTGAGATGCGTTTTGACCAAAAGTTAAGTACGTATACCCGGAGATAACGTAGATTAAGAGTGACGATCTCACTTAAAGGCGGTGTTGACCTCCCCTAGCCAGCACAATAAGATGTTTTTATGTTATAAGTATGTTCCTAATAAATATGAGATTTGGCAATTTGCCATTCTAAGTAGTTCAGAAAAGAAAAGAAGTTCTTCTAAAGGAATACGAGCCTCAAGAGACTAAGTAAAGCGTTTTTAAGAAAAGAAGAAAGCTTTCAAATGTACATAACCTACATATATTTTATGAATGTGTTCTGAATATAGTTAAAATAAAATTTCAAGTGAAGTTTGGTTACATCCTAGTAATGCATGGAACATTTAAGCTTTTAAAGGTGCACATCTTAAGAAAGAATGTTTCTTGTAAAGCTTTTCTTACCAATTTGGGTGCCTCAGAAGTTTCTAGAAGAGTTGTAAGTTTTAAAGAAGTTTGTGTGATTTATAAGCTGTTCTTAGAATATAACGTGAGTCACTATGTTTTCCCAAGTGTGTCTGAAAGCATCATATTCGTTCTTATGCTACATGATTACGTGCCTGAATGCTTGTTAGAAAGGAAGGATGGTCATTAAGGACCAAGGAATGAGTTGAGAGGCTAGCGTAAAGTGTACGAGTGGTAAACTCTCTTTGGAGACTTTGATTGCCTAATATGATAGTAGTATACCAATACGTGATATGTGATTATTATTAGTATGAATGCCTACAAGTGGTTTTGGTTTTAAGGGGTAGGGGAGTTCTCACTGAGCATGTGGTTGCTCACCCCTTTACTTATTCCCTTTTCTAGGTTTGGTTTGGGCAAGTATAAGAGATATGTTGAAGTTGTTTTGATGTAGACCCCTCAGGAGTCTCTGCCAGCTTTACAAAGTATTTGATGCCTATCACGTTGTAAAATTTTAAATTCATTGTTGCATGCGAAAGCATGTAGCCGGCTCTGTACCTATAAATGTATCACTCTGACCCTTGTTTTAATTGTTGATCGTCAGTGATCCGGGCGAGTGGCCCGATGTTGCGAACTTAAGGTATTTTAGCATATGTTATACCTAATTACCAATTGCAGGTACCCTTAGCTGAGCTAGGATCCTAGAATGTTGCTAAAATAGGGGGAGCTCTTGCAGTTTTATTCCAGATAAACTATCTAAATGCTAATCCAAACCATCGATCTTCAAGAGCCTTAAGGATTTCCCTCTAGGAAGTCCTGGCGGTGTGACTCTCCTTAGGTTGGGGGCGTTATAGAGTAGTGGTGAGATAATGATGGTCCTCTTCCTTCAGCCATCAAACATGCCTTTTAAGCACCAAGATCGAGCATCCTCAGCCATACAACGAAGGAAGATGAAGAGGTTAGTAATTAAAGACTCATGACGGTCCGTGGCAGCCACCACGGTCGGACCGTGGTGCTAGCTGGATCCGAAATCTTCTGCTCTTCTCTTGCTCGACGGGCATGGGACTCAGGGTAGCTTCGTGGTGGATCAATATGCACTCAAATGAGGGTTAATTATTGGATCAAATGGTCTAAAATTCTACAAAAGTCATCAAAAAACCATACCCAAGCGTAAAACTAGAATTGAGGCCCATGAATTCCCGAAAATTGCTTTAAAATGTCCCAAAAATGAAGTAAATAGAAGCACTATCAAACTCTCTCATGCTTGAATTGTTGCTTGTCCCTAAGCAACACTAAGACCAAAAATTATTCACAACCTCAGGAAAGAGAATGGTAGCAGCTTAATAGCAAAGCCGATCCAAAGTTAGTCCAAAAGTGCCAAAATTATTTAACAAACAGGCTAGGAAATGAAGTTTGTGATTGATAGACCACAATCTCAAGTTTGAATCAACCCCCCAAATCATCAAATACAATCGCATCGACACATAAAACAAATGGAGCTAGTAATGCCGGTAGAACCTCACTGTAGCCATGTGGCACTCATCACACACATGTTTGAAAAATGTAAGAAGGTTCCCTCAATTCTCATTCCATAGACTCAAATCTACCATAAGTTTGATAAGCCTCTTAATTCGCCATCACTAGTATGCAATACACATTAGAAAATCATGAGGACTTTATCAGGTTGTAAGGGGGCCGTGGGTAAAGGTAAGAGGAGAACGTACATTTTGGAAATGTGGAGCTAGAAGCCATGAACTAAAAGCTAAATGCTTCTAATGTGCTTTTGCAACCCTTTCCTCAAAGCTCTACAATTCATAACAAATACATCCCCTTTCACAACCAAATGAAGAGAAAAAGAGTTAAAAGTCAGATATACATTTTACGATCGAAACAAGGCCAACACTCTTTTATTCTTTTTTTTCGGTTCTCTTATTTCTTTTCTTTTTGTTTTCATTTTATTTTTTTTAAATTTCAAAAAATATTGGCTAAGGGAACACATATCAAGCTTGAATTTCAACTTTTCTCTAATCTTTGTACAATAAAATAAGGGATCTCTTATACGAGCACAAGAACACAAATCCCTTCACCAATTTACCAACCAAATCCACCAAAAATATCTCGATGCACTTTACTAACTCTCAATCAAACGCAGTTTACAAAGATGAAAGAATTCTCTAGTCTTGGCTTAAGGGTTAGAGAAATATTCGGCCAAAGATTATGTTCAAAGGTTCACATCAATAGACGGTTATAAGCTCAAAGGGGCTAGCAAGGGATATATAATGTATAACAAGGTGGCTGTTTGGTCTTTTGGGTTAACACGTCAAAGAATGCCTCAATCATGTTGTCTAAATACATATGCTAAGTGTCATCTTGAATGAGAGTCAAAGCAAGTCCTAGAAAAATGATGTCGAGGAAGAGCCGCTTATGAATTGACAAAAGACTAAATTAATAAATTAGTCTTTAAAAGCTCAAGGCCTCACGGGACATCTACTAAGGTCATACCTAACTTATTAGTAGACATATGCCAATATTCATGTAAAGAATCATGGGGGCAATCAATTTGCACTCAACAAATGGTCAAAACATGAAGCTCATTTTTGCAAACTCATTTTCAAACACTTTCATTCACAATTGGGCAAATCAAGGGGTCAATCTAAACCAAAGAAGCCTACCTAGTCTATAAAGTTCATCATTGAAGGACTTTTCCCCCTTTTTTTCATGTTTTTCACTTTTGCGATTTTTCTTTTTTTTTAAGGTGAATGCATGCTCTAATAACAATACCAAGAAAATGCAAAAAAGAAAAAGCTATGAAAAGGAACCGGAAGTGAAAAGAAACCTAAATGTACCTCTAATATGCTTCTAATTACATGTGATTAATCCTAAATACAACTCTAAATGCAAGCATGAACAATATATTCAATACATATACAAGCACACACCGAACCAAATTAAGCATCAGATGCCATCAATTAACTGACTAACTCCTCCATGCTTAAACAAAGCATTGTCCCAATGTGAGCATAGATGTAGAAAAGGAAAGGGGGAGGAACAAGAAGTAATTTGAAGGGAGGTGGGGAAGGAGGATGGAGAGGTTGACCATGAGAGATATGCCAATCTTGCCAGGTTTTAAGACAAGCCTTATAGTCTGAAAAATATTGGGTCTGGGTAGCAAGCATCCCACTGAGTTCGTCGTACCGCTCTTAACAAAGTTATGAAGAGCAGTGTTCTTAGAGGAAACATAGGCTCGAAAAGACATTTGCTCCTCCTGAATGGACCTAAGGGTGGCTTGAACCTCTACATAGTCAGTGAAGGAAGGTTGAGAGGAAGAACTAAGTCCGACTTGACAAGTAAATGGGGGTGGAGGAGGTGCAGGACAAACAACCTCAACATCACCGGGTACCCAATGAAGGTTAGCCAGGTGAAGTAAAGTGGTTTGCTCAACATTAGGAAACGACATAAGCCGATCCCCGGGATAAATCTAGCACAAACATCCAGTCTCTATTTTGTAAAAGTTTATCGGCTCAAAAGTGGCTTGATCAAGCTAAATGGACCTAGAAACTCGATCCTTAAGATTGGGCTTAACACCTAAAAATCTAGCAATGATGGTGATTACACCCCCAATGACTATCCTACCCTTAGTGCTAACAGCTGCACTATACAATTGCCAGGCCAAGGATGCCCCAGGATCAATTTGGACACCATCGAATATATAAGATAGGAGGTATAACTCAGACAATCTAGGGACCTTCAAATTATCATCCCGAGTAAAGAAACAACAAGCGAGAATGCACTGAGCCACCCGAATGCAAGGGTTCCTAATATGGGGTACATTTGGGAGAACTAGTGCTGTACCTAAAATCCCCCGAAAGCTCACCTCAAAATGCATTTGGATTGAATTCACGGGGAAGTTTACGCTTTGGTAAGTCCATGCTAGGTGGAAAACCAAATATATTATTAAAGGTACTTATGTTCAACTCATAAAATTGCCCTTGCAAATAAATTAAAATATATCCCTCTTGACATTGAGGCCCTCGATTGAACTCAACATGAAAAGTACTCAGAAATTCAAGTGTGAAGTCCCGATATGTATGCTCTTTCATTTCAATAAAATGTCCCACAGCCCCCGTACAAATAACCATTTTTTGTCATCCAACAATCCCAAACGGCCCAACAATTCCTCATCATAATAACGAGTTGCCACAACAATTCGTTCACTCAAGGAATTATATCTAGCAACATGTTTGGGGTTAGTCAAACTAAGGCGATGAGGAATGTCACCTTAGGTCCGTGCATTAGTGGAAGTGTGGGAGGTCCGTTAAGGTCGTGATAGTGCTTTGCTATATGTCCCCACCTCATTGATGCTCCTTTGTCTCTTGGTGGCTGCCGTGGAGGTAAAAATGTGAAAAATTGGAACAAAAATCTTAAGACTGAGGCATGAGAAAGGAAAAAAAAAATGAAGAATTTGAGTAAAAAAGAGGAAGAATTAGAGAGAGAGAAGAAAATGGTTATGGAAGAAGGGTGAAAGTGAGATGGACTAGGAAATCAAAACTACAAAAGAGCTTCGGTTGCCTTCCAAGAAGTGCTTTTTTAAGGTCAAGAACTTGACATTGCTTCTATGTATGCTAGGGATCCGTAAGCGTATGAACGACGACCTTTTCAATGGGGTTGCCCACAAGATAAGGCTTGAGTCGCTGTCCCTTTACCTTAAATGCACCGGTGGATTCACTATATACATCTACAGCACCATGAGGATGAACCTTAATAACTTGAAATGGTCCCGACCACTGGGATCTCAACTTGCACGGAAATAATTTTTACTTAGAATTGAACAAAAGGACCTTATCACATTCCTCAAATCTCTTCTTCAAAATGTGCTTATCATGCCATTGCTTGATCCTTTCCTTGTAAATGCGGGAGCTCTCATAGGGTTCAAGCCTTTAGCTCATTAAGCTCACATAATTGCAAAGCCCGCTTTTCACTGGCCACCTGAAGATCAAAATTGAGCATCTTAATTGCCCAATATGCTTTGTGTTCCAACTCGACTAATAAGTGACAAGACTTCCCAAATACTAAACGGTATGGGGTAGTGCCTAAAGGAGTCTTGTAAGCGGTTGAGTAGGCCTAATGAGCATCATCAAGTTTCAAAGACCGATCTTTTCGGGATCTATCACCATCTTCTCCAAAATACTCTTCAATTCCTGGTTAGATAGCTTGACTTGGCTACTCGTTTGGGAATGATAAGGTGTGACAACTTTATGAAAGACCCCATACTTCTTCAAAAGTGACTCAAGTGGCTAGTTGCAAAAGTCAGTCCCATTGTCACTTAAAAGATCTCTCGGTATGCCAAATCTCATAAAAATATTTTTTCGGAGGAACTTTATGACAACCTTGAAATCATTGGTTGGGGTGGCAATGGTTCCACCCGCTTAGAGACATAGCCAACCGCAACGAGGATATAAAGATTGTTATGGGAAGGAGGAAAGGGTCCCATAAAGTTAATCTCCCATATATCAAACAGCTCCACCTCAAGAACGCCACTTTTAGGCATCTGATGTCGGCTGAAAATGTTTCCCATTCTTTGCCATCTTTCATAAGTCATGATAAATTTCCTTGCATGTTTGAGGAAAGGAAAGTGGGCCAATAGAAACCTGCTTGGAGTACCTTTGCAATAGTCTTGTCTGGGCCAAATTGGCCACCATAAGTCGAAGCATGACAATGGCGTAGGACACTATGAACTTCATCCTCCAGCAAACATCTTCTATATATTCCATCTCCACACAGCTTGTAGAGGAGAGGTTCCTCCTACACATGATATTTGGCATCAGAAAGGAATTTCTTCCTTTGTTGACAAAGTAATCCAGGAGGTAGCACCCCCCGCACCTTAAAATTCACCAAATCAGCATACCATGAGGTGGCTTGGTGAGAAATGGCAAGTAGTTGATCATTTGGGAAAGAACAATCAATTGGGAGCTCTTCATTAAAAATGACCTCGAGGCCTAAGCAGGACAAGTGATCCGCCACTACATTCTCCATTTCGAATTTGTCTTTGATTTCCAAATCAAACTCTTGGAGGAGAAGAATCCATCGGATAACCTTGGATGTTTATTAAATCGAGCCTGACTGTATCTGGGAACAAGTAATCGATGAAATGTTATATTATCGATTTGGATTTAGAATTCGGATTACGAATTGGATTAGCGATGTCTTATATGAAATAGCTTGGGACAAAAAAATAATAGAGGGAGGGCATTTTAGCCATTACGCTTGACCCCCTTTATTCCTCCTCACCCTACCGCGAGCCCCCCTTCCATTCACGACATCTCACACTCTCTCTCAGCCTTCTTCTTCCTTCTCCTCTCTTCCACCATAGCCATGGCCTCCAAGCTCCATTTTCAGAGAATTTTCGCCACTTCACTGTGCAAAACCTACCCATCCGACCTCCCCCACAACATAGTCATCATTTGGCGTGAATCTGGGCAAGGTTTGAATGAACCCACTGCGTTTACGGTGGGTCTGGGAGGCGGAATGTGGGCATGAACGCATGCTCAGGTATGGCCATGTAATTCAACTCCTAGTTATTTCAATTTTCTATAAATTGGAGCAAAATTTTGCAAGTTCAAACACCCAATCGACCTCAAGTTGGTAATGAAATTTGGGTTTGTTTAGGGTTTGACTTTGGTGAAGTTTGGGCGCGATTTGGTCCTAACCGTGTGAGGGTGAGCAAAAGCCAAAGAATTTGGAGTCATTTGAGCCCTAAAGTCAAGCCAAGTCAGCCTTCGATCAAACACCGAGCTCGAAATCGAGGTTGGTATTTCCTTACTCCTAAATTACTATTAATTTCAACGATTTTAGCTAAGTTTAGTTGATGCATGATAATTCTAAGTTTAGAAATCAATTTGGGGAAGTTAGAATCGATATTGAGAAATTATAAGTATGGTATTGATTTTGGTAAATCGCTTGTTGAGTAAATGCATGTTTGAACGAACCGATTAAATTGAGGATTCGAAAGTAAATAGAATGTCGATAGTGGGCTATTGTAGCATCAGTTGTCGCTTCTGAAGGACTATTTAATGCTCAGGGGTGCTAGTTGGACAGTTGAAGTAATTGTGGTGTAAACTGATTAATGTCTAAACGTTATGGCTAAGTTAGTTTGAGCATGTTAATGGTTTATTCTTGGTAATTACAAAGGAAATACTATGCCTACATATATTGATTTGCGAACAAGAAGGTAAATATCACTTGAAGTTTCTATTTGCATCAGTTTAGCATGTTAAATCTTAAGTTGGCTATTAAGTATGAATATTATACCTACGTACGATCGTTTCATGTATTATTGGTTTGTACATGTCAATATTGAACCAAGCTTGGTAGTTGGATGACTTGAAGTGGAACTATTGAGTGGTTTGAGGTTCTTGTGGTCGGTGCTGTGTGAGGAGGGAGATAGGGTTGTGAATTACCTCAATCGTGTGAATTGCGAGGCCATATGTGGCCTTGTGAGTTGTGATATGAGTGTATGAATGTGCTATATGTGAACCCTTTTTCCCCAATATGCTATGTGACGTTATGTGATCGATTCTTGAAACTTTAGACGTCTTTAAAAAGAAAAGGTCATTTAGAAAGTTTATTTTACACGTTTGAAAATGCTTTTATGTTTGTCAGTTGTTTATTTGCGTGTTAGGACGTCTAAAGTGTAAAAAGGTCTTAAACCATCGAACTGCTCAGTTAGTGACTCGACTGAATAGTTGATAGATTTAGGAAGTTTAAAAGCAAACTAAAAGTGAGTTCGAAAATGTTTTAAGGCATCGGTTAGTGTATGACTTCTCCTTGCGTTTAAAAAAATTTAGACAACCTGAAAAAGAGCATCTTAAGGTGCTAATTGTGTGTTTAACTGATTTGTATGCTATTTGCTTACTTGAGTCTCTATGAAATTTCGAGTTAAGAGCTAGTAAAACCGTTACGTTTCAAGAAGCAATTACATAGAAAGTTTATGAAGAGATGTTTGCCTCATAAATGAGCCAAGCACTTTAAGTTTTTGAATAGTAGCAAGTTTGGGAACATTTTAAGCCTTTAGTTTATTTTTACACCCATCTTGAGTTTTTAAAGAAGTTAAAACAAGCTATAGAATAACAACTGAAATTTTTATTACGAATCTAATTTGAGTTACACGCTAACTAAGTATTTATGTCTCAAATGGGTTTTCGATTGCGAACTGAGTTGAATTAAGCGTTAGCTAAGCACTTTATGTTTCAAATGAGTTTCAGTCTACGAGTTATCAACTTATTACGTTTATAAGAAATTTTTAAGTTATAAACGAAGTCAATTTACGAACTAGCAAGCGTTTTACGTCTATAAGAAGCTCTTAAGTTAAAAACGAAGTCGTTTTATAATTTAGCAATCTTAGTACGTTTATACGAGGCTTTCAAGTTAGAAACAAAGTCGTTTTATGATTTAGCAATCCTATTACATTTATACGAAGCTTCTAAGTTAAAAACGAAGTGGTTTTATGATTTAGCAACCCTATTACATTTATACAAAGCTTCTAAGTTGAAAACGAAGTCGTTTTTATGATTTAGCGGCCCTGCTACGTTTATACGAACGTTTTAAGTTAAAAACGAAGTCGTTTTACGAACTAGCAATCGTTTTAAGTTTATAAGAAACTTTTAAGTTAGAAACGAAGTTATTTTGCGAGTTAGTAGACGTATTACGTTTATAAGGAACTTTTAACTTAAACGCGAAGTTGTCTTACGATTTAGCAAGGTTATTATCTTTATAGGAAACTTTTAAGTTGAAAACGAAGTCGTTTTACGATTTAGAAAACTTATTACGTTCACAATTTACGATTAAAAGTGAAATCGACTTACGAGCTAATAAACGTATTATGTTTATAAGAAGTTTTTAAGCTCAAAATAAAATGAGTCATAAGCATTTAGAAAGATCATAGTCGTTTCGTTAAAAAGTAAGTTTTCAACAAAGTAAGCATTTGAAAAAGAGAAATGAAATACGATCTTAAAGGCTAAGAAAGTGCTAGGCAATTAGCCAGAGGGTAGGAACTAGACTCAAGATATGAGTTATCTTGGTGTAAACTGTTCCTGGAAACTGGACTAAAAGATGGCGTGAGTTGTTTCCCCCTAAAGAAATATTAGGAACTGGACTCAAGATATGAATTATCTTGGTGTAAGCTGTTCCTAGGAATTGGACTCAAGATATGAATTATCTTGATGTAAGTTGTTCCCCAGATAAGTTATGATGTGTGATGCGTAAGAAAACCTTGAGGAGGACTCGACTCAGGATATGATTATCCTGGTGTGAACTGTTGCCCCACAGAAGACAGTATCGAGGTTAGAGTTGCTCTACTAAGACGCGTTTTAGCCAAAAGATAAGTACGTATACCCCGGGCATAATGTAGATTAAGAATGACGATCTCACTTAAGGGCGGTGTTGACCTCCCTAGCCAGCACAATAAGATGTTTTTATGCTATGAGTAAGTTTCTAATAAGTGAGAAAAGGAGTTTTTTTTTAAAGAATACAAGTCTGAAGAGGCTGAGTAAAGTGTTTTTAAGAAAAGAAAGAAAGCTTTCAAATGTGCACCTCCTATTCATCTTTTATGAAAGGATTTCCAAGTATTGTCAAATGAAGTTTCAGATGTTGCATTATTCGTTTCAATGTGCATATTCTATAAAAGTATGTTCTTGATAAGTCTTTCTTACCAGTTAGATGTTTTGAGAACTTTTACAAAGAATTATAAGCTTTAAAGGAGTTAGCATGGATCATAAACCCTTCTTGGTATTTATCAAGAGTCACTATGTTTTCAAAAGTGAGTTTGAAGGCCTTTGCATTCAGTCCTTGTTGCATACTTGTTTATGTGCCTGAATGCCTGCTAGTAGGGAAGTTTGGTCATTGAGGGCCTAGAATTGAGTTGAGTGGTTAGAATGAAATTTAAGGAGGGTAATCTTTCCTTGGGCTCTATGATTGCCTAATATGATAGTAAAGTATGAATGCATTATATGTGGCTATTATTAGTATTATTGCCTGCAACTGTTTTGGGTTTTAAGGAGTACGGGAATTCTCACTGAGTGTGTGGTTGCTCATCCCATTACTCTTTCCCCTTTTTCCCCAGGCTTTTGTTATGACAGGTGGAAGTCAAGCTACTTACGCTGAGCTGGAGATTACCCCTGCTTGAAAAAGAGTTATGTGTGCCATATAGAAGTAGGTTCATGTGTTTAACGATGTAATGTAACGTATTTCTGGTTTGTAATTGTTGTAAATTAAGTTTTTTTAGCTCATATAATGCATATTGTTTATGAGTCGCTCTGTATAGCCAAGTGAGCCAACCATATGATTGGTTAGATATCTTTAGTTGAAATTAGTTGTGTTTTGGGATGTAAACCCTAGTATTGCGGTTATGTAACCGTTGATTTGTATATTTGAATTTCATCTCCATTAATGAACTTTATGCTTGGTGTACTCCGGGCGAGTGTCCTGTGGAGCTGTGGACTCTGACTTGTAGCCGTTGAGCTTGTTCTAGAAGTTTTATATGTTTTCATTCTATGCGGGGATTTATTGCAAGACTTTTAGCTTGGGAAATGATCAGTTTGTAGGCGAAACTCTATCCATTTCATCCCATGAATAAAGTAAGAAGTAAGAAAATGTAACGCTCCTAACCCTAGGGGCTGGGGGTGTTACACTATGAGTCTCAAATCCTGCACCAAGTGTTGTTATATGGCTATGCTATTAAACCAACAGACAAAAGATATATTGAGCTGTTTTTGTGCTGTCATTTGGAAGGCCGTATAATGTACCACTTGGTTTGCCACCCTTATGATTCGCATTGGACACGCATGTCCCTGCCATGCTACGCAAATCCTCATTACAGGGTTGTATTCCTCATTAGTGAACAACCTCCACCACACAAAAAACCCGCTAGCTACCACTCCTATATTTTCTTTTTTCACTTTTGTCTTCAACGGAGTGACTAAACCAACCCCCTGTATATATATACATATACATATGCATACATATATACATATATACATATATATATATATATATATATATATATATATATATATATATATATATATATATGTGTATATATTATATATATATATATATATATATATATATATATATATATATATATATATATATATGTTTTTACATATATATATATATATATATATATATATATATATATATATATATATATATATATATACATATATATAATATATATATATATATATATATATATATATATATATATATATATATATATATATATATATACAAACATATATATATATATATATATATATATATATATATATATATATATATATATATATATATATATATATA